>PVIY010003097.1:64049-117873 GCA_004026745.1 Myrmecophaga tridactyla
TCGTGGATTGGGGGCAGATGTGATACAGCTGTGCAGGTCGGCACTTTCTCAGAGCTGAAAAGTGAGGCTGAGGGCTGTGTGCATGCACGGTTCTAGGACTGCTGTAACGGGCAATTCCCAGAGCTGAAGGACGTGATTGGGGGACGTGTGCATCGTGGGCCTGGGAGCGCCATAAACAGATGCACTGAGCTCAGGGAGGGTGGGGTGAGGTTGTGCGACACTATGGGCAGGGTGGGAGGGTGGGGTACCCTCGGTCTGGAAGTTAGTGCCCTCAACCTTTATGCACTGGCAACAGCATACAGGGAACAGGGCGGGGGAGGTAGTGCTCGGGAGGGGTGCAGCAGAGGTGGGTTGGGCTGCACTTGAGGTGGGTGGAGGACAGATACGTGCACTGGGGGCTGGTGAAGTGGGGGCGCCTGGAGTGCGGGGAATGGGAGTGGGTGAGGGGGTTCAGGTGCTTAGGGGGTAAAGTGAATCACTAGTCATGGGGCTGCACAGGTGAGGGTAGCGCACCCAATGAACGCGGCCTATCTTACTTCCTAGCCCGGTGTACCTGTCCGTGCACTCCTGTGGGCTCTGCTGCTCTGCACCTCCATGCCAGACTCCACCCTTATGCCTCTCAGTTCCTCCGCCTCTACAACCAGGGCTGCCACATGTGGTGCAGAAGGCTCTCCCAGGCTGGCTGAACTCCTGAATTGCTGCCTCGGTCGCCCTCCTGTCCCTTCTCTAGCTTTTCCATGGAGCAGGGCTAATCTCAAGCTGTTCTAGTCAGCCATCTTCCCGGAAGTCCTCTGGATGTGTTTTTTCCTCTTATAAAGGACTCCAGCAAGAGGATCAAATACCACCTGAATGAAGTGAGTCACATCTCATTTGAAATAACCTAATCACAAGGTCCCACACACAATAGGTCTGCACCCACAGGAATGGATTAAAAGAATGTAGTCTTTTCTGAGTCACATAGCTTCAAACCAGCACATGGGGGAGGCATTTTGGGCAGGAGGGGCAGCGTTAGCACAGACATGGTGGGTTGGACTACTCAGCATATGAGGGACACAGGGTGAAAATAACTTGATCAAATGAAGTAAGTATTTGGGAGGGTTATAGGTTATTAGGCTGAGTCACCTATAGGTGGCTATAGGGAGAGTGAGGTCCAGTGAAGGGGAATCTTAAAAAAATAGTCAGGGGAGTTTGCAATTTTAAAATCATCAGTCCTAAAGCCGGAAGGACTCAGAAGAGATTATCTGTCCTAGCCCACAGATTTCAGACAGCAAAGATGTTATTTTCCTAATTTCTAACATAAACAACTGAAGCTTAGAGACTAAATTAGAAGCAGAGAGTAAGATAGAGTTCCAGTTTCTTGCTTCTGTGTCTGGAGCTGGTTAAATCTTATCACACTGAATTAGACTTGCCCTTTGGATTAAAAAGAAATTGTTTTGCCTAGCAATTTGTCTTATTGATAGGCTGTTACTATATAAAAAACTATTTCACATTTCTAAAGTGGCAGCAGGGAATCGTAGATCCTTAAGCAAAAGTTCTTTACAGTGACATAATGAAAATGATTTAGAAAGATTAGCCTGTTCAAAACATTCTAACTAGATTGGAAAAGAGGGAAACTGGAGTCAGATAAAGGTGTGAATCAGTGAGGTCTCAGAGATGCATCGGATATGGAGCCCAGAGAAAAGGGAAGAATGTTAGATGATGCCAGAAGAATGGTGATCCAGAACTGCAAGAATTAGATTAGGAGCCAGCTCTGAATAAGGAAAGCTATTGAGTTTGAATCAGTGGTGGTTTGAAGCTGTACATACCTAGAAAAACATGTTCTTAAATCTAATCCATTCCCATGGGTATGAACCCATTGTGAATAGGACCTTTTGATGAGGCTACTTCAGTTAAAGTGTGACCCGCCCCATTCAGAATGGGACTTGATCCTCTTACTAGAGTCCTTTATAAATGACATGAACACACAGAGAGAAAAAGAATGCCATGAAGCAAGAAGCTGAAATCAATGAAACCTGGAAGAAAAGGGAGAGACCAGCAGATGCCACCAAGTGCCTTGCTATGTGGCAGAGAAACCTGTCAGTCTTTGGGAAGGAATTATCGCCTTGATGATGCCTTGATTTGGAGATTTTCTTGGCCTTGAAATTATAAGGTAATAAATTCCTATTGTTCGAGATGAATCATTTCATATTTCCCAGCACCTACATGTGGCCATGTGATTAGTTCTCTTCTATAAAACTGGTGAACAGAAGTGATGTGTTTCTCTATAGTTTCTTCTATGAAACTAGTGAACAGACGTGGCGTGTTACTTCCAGGACAGGGTCTTACAGAAGCAGATGTGCCTTCTCTTTTTCCCCTTTGGCTGGCTGGATGCAGATGACAATGAGGTCCTAGAGTCCAGAATATGGTAGAACCACAGAATGGAAGAAGAAACCTGTGAGAGGAGGAAATCCACCTGCCACTATGGACTATTACATAAATGAAAAATAAACTTCTTTTGTAATTGGGCAATTATAATTTTGGGATCTATCTGTTACTGAAGTTTGGCCTGCCCAAACCAATATGAGAGCTTTTAATGACTACCAGGTCAAGGGTGAATGGGAGGGAAAGGGGATAGGGAAGCAGAATATTCAACTAAGGAAAGAACAGGGGGCAGTTTAAGAAATAGAAGGAGAACTCAAAAGTGCTGTGTTACAGAATCAATCAAGAGAGAAACAGCTTTGAGTAGAAAAGAAGTGGTCAACAGTGTTAAATGTTCAAAGATAAAGAAGGAGGACTAACACTGAGGGGGTAAAAAATAGAGCTAGCATTAAGAAGATCATTCACAGCCTTCCAAAAGCAAAATGAGATATGGGCAGACATTTCAGAGATGAATCAAGGCCATGTGGCCAGAATTCTCTTTCTTTCCACTTGTTTTGCTGTTGAGCTTTTCTCTCCTGGCTCAGAAGGAGCCTGAACTTCAGAACATCCCCAAAGGACTCTGCAGCACAGTCCAAAACCAATGGAAAAGTGACGTGAACCCTGCCATTATGTAATGCAGTGGAAGAGCCCCTTCGTTGGGCAGCTTTGCAGCAACCAACTCCCGACACATCTGGGATGACAAAGCCCAACAGGACAAACAGGAGGCTTTGTCGTTTGTCAAAGGAAAGAAAGAAAAAAAGAGTTCCAGCCTTGACCCAGACTGACTGCAGGGTCCCCACAGGGAAGCAGCAGGTGGGGAGCCTCCTGTCTGTGTCGCAACAAGCAGCAGCACCTGCAAGTTGAGGGAAGGAGCCAGTAGAGGGGCTGCAGCCAACACCGAGCTGGAAGGAAGATGGGCCAGCCTCCAGGCCAGCTTTCTGTATTTGGGGAGACTTGAGGAAAATAGGCTAAATCATGCAGTCTGTTTTCTCCTGCCTTATATAGTTATATTAGTTTAGACGAAGTACAAAAACAAAACAAAACAAATCCTCAGTAACATTTAAAGAGGCCTTTCTGCTCACTGTGAAGTCAGCATGAGCTTTGGAATCAGATAGATCAGGGTCCAAATGTTAATTCCACCCTACATGATGTGAAGGAATGTTTGGGAGTGGTATTGAGGGGCTCTATTCCTAGCCTTATCTGTCTCCAAGTCATCTCAAATATAAAATTAAAATAGCATTATATGTATGTGTGTGTGTGTGTGTGTGTGTGTGTGTGTGTGTACACACAATGTAAAGTATGGATAAATGTGTCTTTTGAAAATATTCTGCAAGTGAAGCTTCAGGATAAATCTCCAGGTATCCATTCAAACCCACTTGTTACTCCTAAGCTTCTCTTACATAGACACTCTGGAGCCCCCGCTTGCTCTCTGACATTCTTGGCTATTTATCTAGCCCTTTTAGTCTTTTCTCAGGTTCTCTGTCCGGGCAGCAGCCTCTCAGGGCTCTAGCGAGTACTACATGCGATGACATAGAAACCACCTGCTTGTTCCCACATCAGAACCTGACAGAAGCTTGGTTATGGTCTATTTCTAAAGTTGCTTTTGCTACTGTGTGAGCTGGGAATTGTACAGTGCAGGGGAAAATGGAACGTGTCTCTCATGGGTCCTTGTTTGTCTGGATGCAGCCCAATATTTGTAGCTGCTGCGTTCTCCCCGTTCAGTGTTTTACTCGTAGGGAAAGCCAAATCACTTGCCTGACCTAAAAGGCAGGAACTCCAAGGGAAAGAAAATCCAGACCAAGAGCCTTAAAACATAGGTCACTCCATGGATCATAGAATCACCCAACGCCCACCCTCCACCCCCCAACTCCAATATCAGAATTTCTCCCACAGTTTCCTTGATGGGTAATAGCCAGCAAGACCTTTCTAGAACCAGGGAGTTCAATGCTTTATGAGGCATCCACCCCAAACTGGCCCCATTGATCCAAATCCACCTTTTTGTAACTTCCTCCAGGTGATCTTATTCAGGTCTCTGGAGTAAACCAGAATAAATATAATCCCTTTCCCTCATGCCCACCCTTTGAATATTTTATCACCATAATTAGATCTTCTCATCCCTACCCAGTTATCTCTTTCTCAAAGTTAACTACTTGTCATAAGGATATGCAGACTTTTAGCATTCTGTTTACCCACCTTTGAACTTGTTCTTATTCATCAAAGAACATTATGAATTTTTTTTTCACTAATAGAGGCCATGTGTAGACCCAAAGCCCCCAGATGTAGCTTAAACAAGGCACAGTACAATAAGAAAACTGCCTGTCTTGATCTGAGCTCTAACATATATTAAGATAGTCATATTTTTTAGCAGCCAAGTACATTATTGACTCATATCCAGTTTGGGTCAACTAAAACTTTGGCTTTCATTTCTGACTTTTAAAAACACCAGACTAACTGCCCTGATAGAATTTTGCCTAAATTTCTTTGAAAGTATCTAGGAAGCTACAGAAAGACGAAAACCCCATCTTCCACAAAAGCTAACAACTGAAAAACATTTGCCAAAACCTAGAAGAATCTTATACTTAGAGAAAAAAAAATGGATGGTGAAAAAGCAACTGGCTGACAGTTTGGCCTTTTCTTCAAAGAATCTTTGACCATTTAAAAGAAGGCAAGACCCGGGTTCGATTCTCAGTACCTGCCCATGCAAAATAAATAAATAAATAAATAAAAATAAAAGAAGGCAGGAAGAGGTTTTGTTCCTCCTAGCTGCCCTAGTCTCTTACTTAGAGACCTTGGATCTACACTGCATGGAACCTGGTAGCCATCCCTTTACTGTATGGTGTTGCTTTTTGAGTTTATAGAAATATTGTTCTCTACCTCTAACTTTCAACATCCCTTTGGAATCTAACTCTAAGAAGTATATGAGACTGGGAGTGATAGACACATTGCATTCTGGAAAGAATGATCACCAAAAATAAAATGCTATCGCTGGGGGTGGAACGAGGAAGAGCTCTATTAGTAATATGTACTGAGGAAAATACCATAGAACCAGATGGTGGGGGGAAGGACCCAGTACTGTGGCACAATACCAGAGGAATGCTAGCCAAGTAATCAGAATTGGCAGGAACCCATTCTCATCGACCCACCACTCTCCAGCTGTAGATCTGAGAAAATTCGGTCATCACCCAAGTGTCCCATCAACAGAACCAAATAAACCCACACACCCTGTCTGTGGGTGAATGTGAAACTGGCTAGTTCTCTCCTCATTCAATGATGAGTAATAAGAAAAGGAAAAACTGGCATCAGGAACACAAAAAACAATTACACTACAGAAGACCATATGAAGAACATTCCTCTGAAAATGACCTCCTGCAGGGGAACCAGAAAAATTTTTTGGAAAACTGTAACATCCTCAGAAGGACATAAGACAGGGCTTCCAAGAAGACAGAGCTTCTATGAAAGAGGTGGAGATAGTCAAAGGGGACAAAAAGATGGAATACAAAGATAACAGAATGAAATGAGCAGAAAGGAGAGATAGGTGAGGTAAATAAGAATATTAACAATAGTCAATTAACAATTATGCTTTAAATAAAATACTAAATAGCACTAGCTCTGAGGGAAAAGGAATTAGTATTAATAAAATCCCACAAGTTATCTTTCTATAAGATACAGAAAAAGAATAAGGAAATTAAAATGATGAGTGAGAAGATGATAGACATGGAGGACAGAAAACATGATTCCACCTAATAAGTATGACAGGAGGAAAGGCAAGAAAAACTGAGACAAAATCAAGACACAATTGAAAGTTGCTTTCCTGTGATTAAAAAAGTTTGAATATGCAAGCTGGCACAACTCCCTATATCCTAGATAAAATTGCTTTTTAAATGACCCATATGTAGATGTATCCTGAGCCTATTTTTAAATTTAAAGGATAAAGGAAATAATCTCCCCCACACTCAGTAGAAAAAATTAAAATTCTAAGAAGCAGAAACTAATCTAATTTCTGACTTCTCTGAAATGCTAACTGCCAGAAAACAATACAGTCATATATACAAATGTTTGATGGAAAAGGATGGCAATCTTCAAATTTTATATCCACCCATGCTTATTCTCATTGATAATGAAAGCAATAGAAAGACATCCTCACATAGACGAAGTCTCAGAAAATAGACCAACCCACGGTCTCTACTTGAAAATACTATTTGAAGACATACACTGACCAACTGATAAGAGAATCGAAATTAGCAACTCGAAAGATTAAAGGAAACAGAATTTCCCTTACAAAGTTTGCAACCACTCTCAGGAATTCAATAAACTGTGTGTGTTTTCTGGAACAGTGTAACTCAGAGACCAAGCTTGGCCTGGTGAGATACACACTGTTGGTTGCTACTGAACATCTTGCCTCCTTCCCTTTTCCAACAGCATCTCAAATTTTGTTCATATCCATCTCCTCCCATATAGTCATGAGCTTCAAAGGATGCTGGTCTTACACTCAGACACAGAGTGTGAATAGGGACTTGGTCTGTACCTAGTCTGTGGTTTGCTTAGGTATGAACATGTGACATAATCTCAGCCAATAAGACCTGAGGGAAGTCTGTAGGTGGAGACTTCTGGGAAAGGTGTCCTCATTCTTAAAAAGAGACACATGGAAGACAGGCTTTTCTTCTTTGGACATTGTGATGTCAGGATGTGACACTGGGAACTGCTGCAGTCATCTCACAGCCATCCTGGCCTGAGGATGGGAGCTGGCCTGAGGATCATGCCAATAAGCCTAGGATGGCAGGGACAAAAGATGAGAAGAACCTGGTTCTTTTCTGACATTGTTGATTAGCTAAATCAACCAAGCCTGGGGCTACACCAGGATAATAGATATCCTTATTATTTAACACAAATGAGTCAGAATTTTCTGTCACTTACGGCCAAAAGCTCCTAAGTGATACAGCCCTGCAGTGTTAACTTTCTTCTTCACTTGCTTCCACTCCTCTCTCAGTGCCAAGAAACATATTTCTTAAGCCATATTCTTTAACCTACAGTTCATATGGAATCTCTTGCCTTATTTGATGATCACTTATAACAATAACTGGTGCTGTTCTGGTCCAGATTTTTCTAACAGTGGCTAAGCTTATTACATAGAGAAGACCCTTTGCCCAGAAAATTACAAAACAAAAAGTCTTTTCTCTCCCTCTCCACAAAAGCAGTATTGCATAGATGACATAATGAACGTTTTCATTGCTCAAGAACTTGAGAAATGATTTTTATGCATCTTTAAGGCCCATGTTAAATGACCTAACTCATTGGAATTTTTTTAATGAAGAAAGACAATAAATCACCCAGGGACTGACATTTTATATCACTAAGTAACACTTTCTAAAGTATATAACTGTGAATATTCCTGAATAAAATGGCACTTAAGAAACAGCACATACTATTATCTCAACTATGTAAATGCATAGATAAAAAACTTTAAAGAATAAACCCAATTGTTTATGGTGATTCTGCTTGGTATGAGGTGTGGTTGATTATTATTTTCTTCTTT
Source organism: Myrmecophaga tridactyla (assembly GCA_004026745.1). Taxonomy (NCBI): domain Eukaryota; kingdom Metazoa; phylum Chordata; class Mammalia; order Pilosa; family Myrmecophagidae; genus Myrmecophaga; species Myrmecophaga tridactyla. The sequence goes on from PVIY010003097.1 coordinate 71,980, forward strand.
AAATGTTTTTATATTTTATAAGGAACATATATTATTTTTATAATAACATAAGAGGTGTTACTTTAAAAACAATATATTCGATCTTATATATTTCATAGGATGACAATTAAGTAAGAAAATAAAGCATTCCAAAAGACTGGAAAAAAGTACATTAACATGTTAACAGGGTTTGCATAAGGCTGAAAAATTATTTTTTACACACAAAAATACTTTTTTGTGTTTTCCAAATGTCTTCAACTCTGAGTCAGAGTTTTCTCTTTCATTCTCATGTACAACAGAGTTTTATACACACGACAGAGTATTATGTTATGCTTTTAATGAGAAAAGAATTTTATTATAAAATAAACTTTGCTTTTCTTCCACGTGATCCTGTTAAGTCAGGTCTCCTCCATAATATATCAGTACAATAGATTTTTTGGATTCTAAATGCAAGACTTTACATTTAACTGGGTGAGATTTAATCTTATTGATTTTATCCTCTCAGGCTAGTTTATGCAGGTTTTTCTGAAATTTGATCCTATCATCTAAGCTGTGATGTTTGCAGATGTTTGACAGCAAGAGCATGTCATCAGAGTCATTGTGAAAAGTCATTGTGAACCAGATATGTTCAAAAACAAAGCCCTGTTTTTCAGCACGACCCACCTCCTCCCAGCTGGACACTCGTGATGTACCCGTACTCCTTAGGCAAGGGCAGACACTCAGCTGAGAGTCTTTTTTTTTGAGGCCATATTTCTCCATCTTACATGTATGCTAGCCAGGTTTACCATATCCCTGGCTTCTTGGTCCAGAAGCATATTTAAAAAAAGGAGACAAGGGAGTTTGTGATTCCATTTTCTAAATGAGCCTGCTGCCTCTGAGCAATCATCATTTCTTATTGTGTTGATTTTGTAATGTGCAACTTGCTTCCTAGAATTTCCTGGTCTGATATTTCTGGTTAGGGTGAGCTACAAGAGACATGTTTACACAAGCTTTGGAGGACAAAAGCAACGCAGCAACCATATCATTTTCTATGCTTAAAAGATTCGGGCAGGCTCACCAGGTGCTTTGGTAGCTCACACAGGTTGTTGCTTTGCTGGCTCACAGCATTGATAGGGGCCTGGGACTAGGACTGCTCCATCTTCCCAGGATCCCCCTCCCGCGTCTCTGACTCTTGGACCAGGTGTGAGCAACCTGACTGATACAGTTTTTTAAGTGTTCACATTCTGTCTGATCATCTCATTTGAAATATGCTCACATTGGGCTTTAGCTTGACAATCCTTCTCTGCATATACGCAATTCTTATATCACTTTTGGTGGTTTTTAATTTTGGGAAAATTAATATATACATATGCTTTTTAAAATTCATAAACTCTAAAAGGGTATTTAGTGAAAAGTAGCCCTCTTTCCCTTTTGTATTTCTAACCACCCAGTTCCTTACCCCAATCACTGTCACCAGTTCCTCATGTATCCTTTCAGAGAGGGCCTAAGCATTTACACCCATTTGTATTCATCTTTGTCATGTCTCTCCCTTGACCTCTCTTGACCCAGGATGTACATGGCATCACCTCACTTTCCTAAAAGGAGCAAAATGGGCCATTCCCCCTCCTCTCATTTCCTAAGGGCACATATCTTTTCTTTCCCAGTTTAGATTTCCCTGAATTAGAGTTATGAACTCTAGCTTTATCTAGCAAGATCTCCCACATGGACTCTACCTAATGCAACTGTTGATAGGGATATCTGGCTTTTGCCTTCACTATTCATTGACCTGATTTTATAATATTATAGTTAAAAATCAGTTTTTTTAATTGCCGATTTTTTCAACACATAAAATAGAAGGAATGGAATAATGAGACCCCACGTAGCCATTATACAGCTTCAACAATTGTCAATACTATGCTAAACTTCCATCTCTTTCTGCACTTTTGTGTGTATGTGTGCATGTGGTTGGTGGGGGAGAATTTTAAAACAAATCTCAGAGAACACTTTATTTCACTTATAAATACTGTTGAATTTCCAGATTTTAAGGTCATTAGAGAATGGAATTTAATTGGCCCATCTCAATTCAAACCAGACCATACACATGGTTACTGGACTGTCAATGGATTGGATGTCCATGGGTCAAGTGTCCAATCAAGAGTGACAGGGGAAAGAGTGATCATTGGCAGAAAATAACCCTGCTGACACTGCTTCTGCACAAGGCCAAAGTGGGGCAGTTTTCTTTATCAGGGTGATCAGGCATGAAAGACTATATACCTGATGACATCATCCCAGGGTCCCAGAGCACCCACCATGCCAGTGTTAGGGTAAACTAAGTGAGACACTTGCCTCAGGCACAAAATTTAAGGGGGAGCCAGACCACTCAGTAACCAAAATAAAAAATATATATGAAAGTGTTGCTTTAAAAAATAAAGATTGATTTTTAAAAATCCACAATGAAAAAAATATCAGGACAGGATCTGCTCATAATTAGAGCAATAAAACTTGTTAATTGAATGATTGCCTTGTATAATTGAGGTGGTTTACATTCATTAGCACTTTTACTCCTCATAACAAACCCATCAGGAAGGTATGGATAAATAATCTCATTAATATTCTTGATATAGAACTGTATTTTCAGCCTGTTTTTGAATATAAAAGATTTGTTGGTAAAATTTAATGTAAGGCACCAGAAACTCAATCAAGAAACACAATAAAATGTAACCATAGTTCCTGTTTTAAAAATCTCTTCAATGAAAGTTGTAGAATGCTAGAGGGCCCAGCCTCTCCAGAACATCAGCTAGTTCCATCTCCTTACCCTTTATTATTGACAGCCCCTTCCAACGTGAAAAATGGCCATAGCCCAAATACCTCTAAAGAGTGGGAGAAAGATCAAAAGTGATGGTGGGAGTTATACAGAGAAGGGCTAACAAAACAAAAATGATTGCTGAATCATTATACTGATATTTCTTTTAGTCTCCAGTATCTTAGAGCAGCTAGAAGTAAAAACCTAAAATTGTGGAATTGTAACCCATACCAAACTCTGACATCTGTTCTATAACTAATTCTTGTGATGTGCTTTGAAATTTATTGCTTTTTTATTTTATGGTATTTTTCTTCTAGCCTCCAATGTTCTGGAGCAGCTTGAAGGAAAAACCTGAGAGGATGGTATGGTAGCCCATGACAAACTCTGGGATCTGTCCTGTAACTACTTATTGATGAGTGCTTTGAAAACTACTGCTTTTTTCTTTCTTTGCTTTGTATAAATGTTATACTACACAATTTAAAAAGTTAAAATTTTTTTTAAGTTTTGGTAATAGATGGTGATGATGCTAGCACAGCTTTGTGAACATTATTAATAGCACTGAACTATATATTTGAATGTGGTAAAAAGGGGAAATTTTATATTGTATATATTTGATCAGAATAAAAATAAAAAATAAAAAAATCCATGGAACTGTACAACACAAATAGTGAATCTTAAGTGAAACTATGAACTATCATTAATAAAACAATTATTTTCTTTTTAAAGTGCTTTTATCAATTGTAGCAAATGTGCTACACCAATGCAAGCTGTTAATAATAGAGTGGTATATTAGAATCCCATATATTATGCATGATTGTTCTATAAACTTATAACTTCTCTAATTAAAAAATAAAAACATTAATAATCCAAAAATAATAATCATCATCCCCCCCCAAATTCTCTTCCTTAATTTTCCTTTTTCCCAGTTTGCCCTGTGCAGTGACCTAACTTGCTTAGAAAAACAAGAAGCCCTTTCCAAGAGAAACAACATTGAAATCAAAGAAAGTCCTTACAACAATAATGTTTTAAATTTGATTGTTTTAAGACTGATATTTCCTACAGGCTGAGTTTTTGGAACCAGGAACTGGGGTGCTTCATCACTCAGGGGACTAATCCTTCAAGGAAGTTTTATAGCTGCGTTTTAGAAGTTGCTGGGAAAGGGTATTTTGCCTTTGAACTGGGATACCTCTTCTTTTTTTTTTTTTTCATGGGCAGGCACCTGGAAACTAACAGATACCTCTTCTTATTTACACAAGAACATTAGTGACAAGCAACTACTAAATCATTCGCTTGTTCAACAACTATTCATCGGATGCCTACATTGTTCAAAGCACTACACAATGGGGATGTAACTATGAAATAAGACAACCAAAGTTCCTGCCTTCATGGAACTTTCATGGGTCTCACATTTGAGTTTTAGAATAATGGTCAAGCTCAGCATAGCATGTCTGATTTAGGACCTGATTTTCCCATACTTAAAACAAACAGACAAATTTAGCTGGTTACAGTCTGAAGGCATTAGAATTTTATCCCCAAATCATTAACAATCCTCAGACCTATAATACCATTCTCCCAAATGTTCTAGCTCATCCCCAAACATGGGTTTATTAATCCCACAGCTCAACATTTAATAACTTACAAATTTTCTCATGGCACATGATCTGTGTGAATTAGGAAACCTTGTGATTTTCCCCTTTTTCTAAACTGTCTTGCTGAAAACAATTTAAGAAAGCAATAAGAAGTAAGTGAACTCTGCCCTTTATGAGTTTATCATGGAAATGAATAAGAGTGGTTCATTTAATGACAACTCTAACCTCCTTTTCAAATTATTCCTGGGAATAAAATGTTTCCACATGTTATCAGATAATTCCCAGCTGCTCCGTGTGCTCAGTCAGACCTTCTGCAATAATACCATGAGACTCCAGTGGTGGCATTCCCAATCAACAGAGGTCCTTTCTCTGACTTTTCAGTTCCTCAACACTTTTCTTAGTGGTTGGGGGCAGCAATTCTGGAATAGATTTTCATTAAGGTAAGTGATCTTACCGATTCCTTAGTTTACATTACTCTCCTTGAAATCTTACCAATTTCCTCAGATGCTTGTTTTACTGAATAAAAGTGTCCCCAGTCTCCATATCCACCACTACCTTTGCTTTCAGATGCAATTCCAGCTAAAATAAGTACCTGAAGAGTGGACATTGCTCTTGATCTTTAGACAAACAAAAAGGATTATAAGAGACACTACAAACAATTGTATGCCCACAAATTAGATAACTTAGACGAAATGGACAAATTCCTAGATAGACACAAACTATGGAAACTGATTCAAGAAGAAATAGGGCCTTGAAATGGACCTGTAATGAATAAAGATATTGAATTAGTCATTTTAAAACTCTCAAAGAAACGTCCAGGCCCAGACTGCTTTACCGATGAATTCTACCAAACATTTAAAGAAGATTTAATAGTAATCATTCACAGAGCCTTCCAAAAATAGAAGGAAGAGAAATATTTTCCAACTCATTTCTGAGACCAGTATTGCTCTGATACCAAAAACAAGAAAGACATCACAAGAAAAGAAAACTATGGATCAACGTAGTTGATCCTCAACAAAAATCCTCAACAAAATACTACTAGCAAACCAAATCCAGCAACATATAAAAAGGATTATATACCATGACCAAGTGGGATTTATCCCAGGAATGCAAGATTGGCTTAACATCAGAGAATCAATTAATGTAATATGCCATTATCAATAAAATAAAGGACATAAACCACATTACCACCTCATTTTAAAAATGAGGAGGCAAAAAAAAGCATTTAAAAAAATCCAACATTCTTGCATGATAAAAACATTCAACAAAAGAACACTTAGGGCAATATATAAGATTCTACAAAGGTTCCATGAACTAGAGTAACTTTTCAAAAATCTACAATCTCCAGATGGGTCCCTGGGCCAGATAAGTTTTGAAACCTAGAGGGCCCAGCCTCTCCGGAACATCAGCTAGTTCCATCTCCCCACCCCATATAACAGACAGCCCCTTCCAACATGAAAAAGTTAGAATGGGTATAGCCCAAATACCCCTAAAGAGTGAGAGAAAGTTCAAAGGTGTTGGTGGAGCTATACAGAGAAGGCAGGGCTTAACAAATGTATATGATTGCTCATCACTAAATTGATACTTCTTTTAGTCTTCAGTATCTTAGAGCAGCTAAAAGTAAAAACCTAAAATTGTAGAATTGTAAACCATACCAAACTCTGAAATCTGTTCTACAACTAAGTGTTGTGCTGTGCTTTGAAAATTGTTGCTTTTTTATATATATGTTATTATTCACAAAAAAGAAAAAAAAAGTTGATTGTGATGATAAAAAAATATTTATTCCTTCTAGCCTCCTATATTCTGAAGCAGCTAGAAGGAAAAATCTGAGATGAAGGCATGGTAGCCCATAATAAACTCTGGGATCTAACTTGTAATTACTTGCTGAAGAGTGCTTTGAAAAATTGCTTATTTCTTTCTTTGCTTTGTATATATGTTATATTATACAATTTTAAAAAGTTAAAAATAAAATAAAACATTCAACAGTCTAGTACTAGAAGGTAACTACCTCAATTAATGAAGGGCAGCTATGTCCACAACGAACATTATACTTAAAAGTGAAAAAGACTGAATGCTTTCTCCTTAATGTCAGGAATGAAACAAATATGCCCACGCTCACCACTTCTATCCAAAATTGTATTTGAAATTCTAGCCAGAACAATTAGGCAAGAAAATGATATAAAAGGCATTCGGATTGGAAGAAGTAAAACTATTATTATTTGCAGATGACATGATATTGCCTTTAGTAAACCCTAAAGAATTCATTAAAAAACTACCAGAACTAATAAGTGAATTCAGCAAAGTTGCAGAAGTATACAAAAAGAATACAAGATCAATATACAAAAAACATTTGTAGTTCTATACTCTAGCAATGAACAATTGGAAGGTGAAATTAAGAAATCAATTATTAACAATATCAAAAAGAATCAAATACTTAGGAATACATTTAACAAAAGAAGTGCAAGACTTATACTTTGCAAACTGAAAAACATTGTTGAAAAAGAATAAAGAAGACCTCTGCAATAGAAAGGCATCCCACAGACAGGCCATCCGTGGGTGAAAGTCTCCCTGGCAATGTAGGACATCACTACCAGGGATGAGCCTGGCCCTGACACCATGGGATTGACAACGCCTTCTTACCAATAGGGAAAAAGAAATGCAAAAAAAAATAAGATATCAGTGCCTAAGAGAGCTCAAACAGAGTCAAGAGGCTATTCTGGAGGCTACTCTTACACTAGCTTCAGCTAGATACTGCTATTTACATGGTTTGCCAAAACCCAACCAAAACCATCCCTGTCAACCCTAAAGAACATCTAGGACTTTATCTGAGATTGTACAATGTTTCACACACTAAGATTACTTTCCAAAAACCTACAACCTCTGGATGGGTTACTAGGCCAGAGAAGTCCTGAAATCCAGAGGGGCCAGCTTCTCCAAGAACATTAACTAGTTCCATACCCCATCTCAGATTCTAGACACCCCTTTACAACAGGAAAAAGTTAAATGGGCGTAGCCTAAATACTCTTAAAGATTGGAAAAAGGATCAAAGGAAGAGGAGGAGTCATAACAGAGAAGATATGATTCAACAAATGAGTATGACTGCTGAGTCATTATATTGATATTTCTTTCGGTTTCCATGTTTTGGAACAGCAAGAGGGAGAAACCTGAAATTGTGGAACTATAACCCATACCAAACTCTGAAATCTGTTCTATAAATACTTGTTAGACAATGTACTTTGAAATATATCGCTTTTTTGTCTATTTGTTATATTTCACAATTAAAAAAATGTTTAAAAAAAGGAAAGAAAGACATCCCACATACATGGATTAAAAGACACCATCATTAAGACAGCAATACTTCCCAAATTATTCTATAGATTCAACACAATCACTAACAAAATTCCAGCTACCTTTTTTATAGAAATTGACAAGCTTCTCCTAGAATTCATATAGAAATGCAAGAAACCCAGAATAGCCAAAGCAATCTTGAAAAAGAACAAAGATGGAGGACAAATGCTTCCTGATTTCAAAACTTACTACAACATTACAGTAATCAAAACATCTATCTGTGTAAAGATATTTGTATATAGATCAATGGAATAGAATTGAGAGTCCCAAAATAAACCCTCATATTTGTGGTCAATTGATATTTGACAAGGATATCAAGTCCATTAAATGGGGAAAGAATAATCTTTTCAACAACTGGTGCTGGCATAAGGGATATCCACATGCAAAACAATGAAGTTGAACCTATTCCTTACACTCTACACAAAATTCAATTCGAAATGGATTACAGACCTAAATATAACAGTTAAAAGTTTACATCTCTTAGAGAAAAGCATAGGAGTAAATCTTCATAACCTTGGGTTAGGCAAAGTTTTCTTAGGTATAAAACGAACTGCATGAGTGATACAAGGAAAATAAATTGGATTACATTACATTTAAACTTTTGTGCCACAAATGATACTCTCAAGAAAGTGAAAAAGCATAGAATAGAAGAAAATATTTAGAAAACATTTATCTGATAAGTAGTTTGAATTCAGAATATGTAAAGAACCCTTTTAATTCAATAACCAACTAAATGATGAAGTTATAGACATTGTTGCAAAGAGATACAAATAGCTAAATAAGCACATAAGGAAAATGCAAAGCAAAACCACAATGAGATACCATGTCACACCCACTAGAATGGCTATCATCAAAAAGACAAATGATAAGTGTTGACAAGGACGTGGAGAAACTAGAATTCTCATACACTGTTGCTGGGAATGTAAAATTGTTCAGCTACGTTGGGAAGAAGTCTGAAAGTTCCTAAAATGTTAACAGAGTTATGAGAGACACAGCAATCCATTTTTAGCTAGGTATATATATCCAAGAGAATTGAAAATATATGTCCACACAGAAACTATTACACGAATGTTCATAAGCATTATTATTTACAATAGCCCCAAAGTGGAAACAACCCAAATGTCACTGAACTGATAGATAAATAGAACGTGGTATATCTATACAACGGACTTTTATTCAGCCATAAAAAGAAATAAAGTACAGGGTGCACAGGTGGTTCAGTGGGAGAATGCTCACCTTACATGCGGGACGGGACACCCGGGTTTGATTCTGGACCATGCAACCCCCCCCGCAAAAAAAAGAAATGAAGTACTAATCAAAATACCACATGGCTGAAACTTGAAAACAGTATGCTAAATGAAAGAAACCCATCATATATATATTAATATATTCATATAAATAGACCACATGTTGTATGATTTATATGAAATGTGCAGAATAATCAAATCTATAGAGATAGCGGCTGCCTAGATCTGGGGATGGGGTGGGGAGAACGATGGAGAGTGACTGCTAATGGGTTCAGGATTTCCTTTAGGTGATGAATATGTTCTACAATTACACTGTGGTGCTGATTGTACAATATACTAAAGACCACTGAATTGCACACTTAGATGAATTGTATGGTATATGAAGCTATTAAAATGCAGTTGCAGAGATTTGTGTTGGATATAAAGTTAATTAAAATAATGTTTGTTAAGTCTCAGTCTCCCGGAATCTCATTTTATTGTGTTGTAAAATTGGGATAATCCTTATTTCAAAGAGTTATGATGAGGAAATTGTTGATTCCTACATTCGTTTATTCCACAAAAATATTTATTGAGTGTTTGGTAAGCACAAGCACAATTCTAGACTGGCCCCTCCTGGAGCTCACAATCCAGTGAAGAGAGACAAACAACAAAACAATATGTTAGATGATGATAAATGCCATAGAAAAAAAAACAGAGGGAAAGGGGATAAGGAGGGTAGGGTGGAAGGTAGGATGTTCATCTTAAGTTGATCAGGGAAGGCTGCACTGAGAAAGTGACATTTCAGCAAAGTCTAGAGGGAGCAAACCATGGTGCTAAACTGGGAGAAAAACACTTCTGGAAGGGAGAGAAAAAACCAGTTTGAGCAAAGACCCTGAGGCAAAAGATTGTCTAATGGTTACTCTAGGGGCACTAAGCCCTCGCAGCTAAAGCTAAGTGTAGAGGGAGAAGAGCATAGAAGATGAGGTCAGAGAGGTAAGGTATGTTGGGCAAAATAGACAAGGTTTTGAGCAGATTAGTGAAATGGTGCAATTTACCCTTTAACAAGACCTCCCTGGCTGCTCTGTTGTGAACAAACTGCAGAGGCGCAAAGGCAGACCCAGGGCATCAGGTGGGAGGCTGCGGCAGGGGCCCAGGTGAGGGAAGAAGGTGGCTTAGCTGGGAGTGATAGTGGAGGAGGAGGTGAGGGGCCATGAGCAGCTGTATGCGTTTTGAAGGAGCCACCGACAGGACTTACTGCAGGTTATTGGGACGTGTGAAAGAGAGAAGGCAATAAAGTAGAAATAAAAATGAGTTAATATACATAAAAGGCTCAGCATAGTGCTGGTAAATAGACATCATTGAATAAATTTCAGCTGTTATTCTTGTTATTATTACTACTTGCTTTCATGAGAGTAATAGACTCTGTAAGTAGTACCTAATATAAAGGTATTCTTATTATTAAACCCTAAGAGATTGGTCCCAGCAAGGACCAGGGCTGGGTGATGGGCAGGTGAAGGCGCTTCAAGCCTTGGGATTGAATTAAATGGCTATTTTAACTTGTGGAATAACTTTACCTCTCTATTCTCCAATGCCTCCGTTTGCCAAATGAAGCTGCAGTCCTTCCCTTAATACAGTTTTTTTAAAAAAGTCCCTTGAAAAGATGATGACTTCCAAAAGCTCATATTACTTAAATCAAAGAATCCTTAAAGACCAGACCCTGTCCCTGCAGTCATTATTCGTTCTGGAGAAGTGGAACCAAATTTGCTCCTGTTTTAGTTATTTTTTTTTTCCTGTTTTATTTTTAGAGCAAATAGGGAACACCTTCGTAATTTCACTAAGACCTTTTATAAATTTGTGTCCTGGGAACAGGGAACCAAAGAACTCAGAAGAAACTTGTTGAAAACAGCAAACTGTATCCACTGCCTAGTGCAAGTGGGCTTTTTCTGCCAGGAGGCCGCAGGGTTAGGTAGAAGGTTATTCCCTTTACGCCTGTGTAGAATCATGGTTATGCTGAACTTGGAGAGGGGGGACCGGGCTGAGCTGGCTGATCCAGGGAGGAAGCATCTTCTTACTCCATTTCTCCACCTCCTCCCAAAGGGTACCCACTCCCTCTCCCCACTCCCTCACCATGCAGGGGTAGTTGGTGCTAGGCTGGCTCCAATAATGGTGCCAGGAGACAGGAGTGGTAGGAACAAAGGAAGAAAGCATGAGCTATGGTGCTTTCCATCACGGTGGGGAGGAACTTCCCTTGCACAGATCTAACTCCCTGGCTCACCCTTGAGCATCTGACATTTCTGTTCCTGGCTGATGGTACAGTCTCAGCAGAAAATGCCAGACTTTCTCATCATGGTTTGAATGAAACCATTTCCTTTGATGAAGCAGAATTGGAGTCTGGCAAAACTGGACTTTTTTCTTCCCTCAGGTCATATGACCTCAGAAGACTTCCTGGATAGCAGCACTTTCCCAATCACAGAAAATCACCCCAAGGCTCCTAAACCAAGAACTTCACAACACCTTGAGCAGATTATCTGAGGGATGGGAAGAAGGCTCCCCCTCAAATTCAGAATCTTCTAGGAAATATCAGAACCCTAGATCACTAGATTTGGATTCCCCTAGAGAACCTCTGAGCAACTCCAAGGCACATGACTCTCACAGCATCAAAAAGAATCAGTTTCCTTCTTCAGATGGAGACCACAGAGGTACCCGTTTGCATGAGGTCACCTCCGCTAAGGGGTGCAACGGTGTCATCTAACTTCACAGCCATCATCTTCCTCTGAAAAGTGCATGCTGTGCATACTCACAAGTTGGTTCAGGGACTCTTGGATGGCTCTCCCCGGTGGCCTGCATGTGACCCGTGGTCCTATCGAAACCACAGTGACAATGGAGATCCAAGGGACCGAAGCCACATGTGTCATCATGATCTCAGAGGTTCGCCCCTTTGACAGCTGACTGGGTGTCATAAAAATTAATTAAATGTTTTAATTGACTGTTGGGGTGTTTCCCCAGAGCACACACTGACATCCCTGCTTGGCAGGGCAGGGAAAGCTGACCTGAGTCACTGAACGATGGGCCCCAGTGGGAGCTGAGAGTCAACAGTGAGGCAGGCCTGGCCCACCCAGCCCAGCTGAGTCAGATGCTCCCCTCGGGGAGGTGGCGCTGTGTTCCCAGACCCTTACTGCCTCTTCCCATCTGGTGGGGGCTCACTCCCCCTCAGAGTTGCCTTCCTTCAGGAGAGAAAAGAACAAAACATGTATGTGGACATCATGGGGCTAGAGGGAGGAGAACAACAGGTCTGCCTTTGGAGGTTTGAATCCCACAGCTCCATTTCTGAGCAGATGCAAATGCTTCCTTCTTTTCCTTCTATAAGTCACTCTCCCCAAACTTTTCTTCCTGCTTCTCCTTTCCCTCCTCCTTTCTTTTCCTTTTTCCCTTTTTTTTTTCTTTACTTTTTCTTTTCCCACATCCAACTTGGGAAGTAAGAGTAAACAATATACAATTACCCAATAAGCAGACAAGTATATACTTCAGGTCCCAGAAAATCAAGAACACCTTAAAAATTGATTGGAAAGTATCTGATGATACAAAGACACACAAAAATACCCATCAGAAAAATCGTACCTTTGTCTAACTTGTTGATACTCACTTTGTGGTTTGGTTTCACTTTTCTTTTGAAGTCCATGGCGGTCTGTGGGTACAAGCACCATCATCTTTTCATCTGTTCTGAGCTCAGATCTCTAAAGTCCTGTAGGCATGGTGGTGAGCTTTGAGAAGCAGGGATTGGCTTAGTCTGGGTAGGAGGAAGACAAGATTTTGCCCTAACTGTCCTGTCTAATCCCTATACTATTATTACAGTTATTAATATTTTGTACTGAACTCTTGGGAATTGGTGGTAGTTGTGGATACTGTCAGCTACTGTGGGAGGTAGCAGAAGAGTGCAGGGTTAAAAGCACAGATTTTGTGATCACCCAGGCAAACTCCAGGTCTAACATTTATATATTATGAGATCTTGGTGTGTTATTCAACTTCTCTGAGTATCAGTTATGCCATTTGTCAAATAGGTGGTCTTTAAGATTGAATGAGATAACAAGTCAGTCACTTGATATATACAATAAGTATTCATGAAATGGTAGCCATCATTTTGCAAAATAATATTTAAAAGCAATTCTGCTGGGTTTATTATTTAAGACTGACAGCAGGATAAATGATGCTCCTTTTAAAACATTTTCTTAAAAATAAACTATTTTCTAACACATTTGTTTTTAAATATAGATAGACCCTCTATTGAGGGCTAAACCAGCTTGTAGATTAAGAACTTAAATCTCAACACAGGCATGATTATTAATTTGCTCAGTTGATGAAATGATTATCATCATGAAGCCAATTAAATTAATATACCAGTTTCACCTATGTCTACAAAAAGAAAAAAGATCTAGAAAGAGAAGAAACACTTTCCTTACTAAGGCTCAATTTAAGTTGATTTAGACCCAAAGAAGGAAAGGATGGGAAGTACAAGGTAGCTGACCCAAGGTGAAAGAGGGGTAGGAAGTGGGAAGCTGGGGGCAGGGTTTCCTTCTTGGAAAAGACTAAAACAAGATCTTCCATGGAAGTAAAGATTCACACAGGAAAGGCTGGAAACCCAAAAGCCAAGCACTGGGCTCCCACCAGGACTCTAATCCCCTGATGGTGACCGATAACCTTCATTGTGTCCCGGCCTAGGGCTTCCTGGCAGGAAATCCCAGCTCCAGCACCAGGGATAAGGCTGGCCTGGGAGCCCATCCTGCGGGGGCGTCTCACTGCTACTTTCCACTCTCCTGAGTAGGGTTGGGGTCAGGCTCCGTTTCCCAGGACCGCAAAGGCCAGAAAGGTCAGGGGCTGGAGCTGGCTGCTATGGAATTGGGCCTCCTCTGTGCAGCCAGTCGTTAAGGCCAGGCCTGGTGGGGAGGAGGGGCAGCGGGATATGAGGAGGGTCAGGGAAGTGAAGGGTCAGGGAGAGGAAGATAAGCATTGGAAGTTTCACAAAGTGGCTTGTTTGAGCTCATAATGAGGTCAAGGATGAGAAAAGAAGATGATCTCAAGGTTGGGATAGGAAGAATTCTCTTTCCCCTATATTTTAATTTTTGTCTGATTTTAACTTTATTTTGGATGTCAATTTAGTTAATAAGTGAAGGGAAAATAAATTTGACTGCTCATGAAATGTGCTTACTTCAGAGATGATGATATTGAGCCCTGGCAGACCCAGCTGGGCTCTTCCTGGGGTCCATCTGCAGTCTTAGCCATGGGCTTGGACAAGAGGGCTCCCAAACACGTGGGCGCTGAAATGGCTGGCTCAGGTTTGCCTCTGTCCAAATGGATTTTTTTTTAATGGGGTGAGAGAATTCAGAGCTTTCCATGATAATAAAAACAATAATGGCGATAATAATAATAACAAACTCTTACTGCACTTACTATGTCCTGGGTACTATTCTAAATGCTTTACATATATTAATTCATCTAATCCTCATCATGAGTTTTTGAGTAGGAAGAAGTAATATCCTCTCCATTTCACAGGCGAAAAAATTAAATCACTGAGAGGTTAAGTAATTTAACCAAGATCACACAGCTTATAAATGGTAGAACTCATATTTGAACCCTGGCCATCCAGTGTCCATGTTCTTATCAGTTACGTATGTTGTCTTTCATTAAACTGTAATTTCATATAAATCTTAAACAGCAGGAATGAAAATTAGATTATAACTGCTTTTAAAATCACATTATTGCTTTTTCTGATTATAAAATATAGTTATTATAGAAAATTTGAAATCATATTTTTAAAAAATCATACAGAAAATTAAGACCACATATACTTTTGCCAAGCAGAAATAACAATTATTAGTGTGTTAATGGATTTTCTACTAGACCTTTTTCTGTGCGTAAATATATGTACATTACTGGGATCATACTCCACAAATTATTTTATAACCTCCTTTTCCCCTGGGCAGTATATCAATAATGTGTTCTCATGCCATGTGGCAATTCATATACAACTTGATTTTTAATGGCTGAATATTCCAGCATGTGCATTTCCATAATTTATTCATCCAACCTCTGCCATTAAATATTCAGTACTCACCTTTCTTCCCAATGGTTAAAAATAACCCTGTGATGAACATAATAATTATTTTTAAAGCAGTACATACTAGTATTAGTTGATAAGCTGCTGGATTGCAATATACAAGAAATGGAAAGGCTTTTTTTTTGGAGGGGTGCATGGTCCGAGAATTGAACCTGGGTTTCCAGCATGAAAGGCGGGCATTCTAACCACTGAACTACCCATGCACCTGGAAAGACTTTTATAAAGGGAATTTAATATGTTGAAATTTTGTAGTTCTAAGCCTATAAAAATGCCCAAACTAAGGCATCCAGCAAAAGATACCTTAATTCAAGGAAGGCCAATGGGTCAGGAACACCTCTGTCAGCTGGGAAGTCACGTGGCTGGCATCTGTTGGCCCCTTGCTACTGGGTTCTGTTGCTTTCAATCCCTGTTTATGTGGAGGTTCCTCACTTTGCTTCTCTGGAGCTGGCTTTCATCTCTTGGCTTCCCTTGGCTCTCCCCAGGTTCTGGCTTGCTTAATGTCTCATGGCGATGTCTGCTGGGCTCCAAACATCCCCAAATATCTGTGTTTCTGTTCTCCAAGTACTAGCATCTGGTCAGCTCTACCCTCTCCAAAATGTTTCCTCTTTCAAAGGACTCCAGTAAACTAACCAAGAGCCACCTGGAATGGGTAGAGTCACATGTCCATCTCATCAAAAGATCACATCCACAGTTGGGCATGCCACATCTCAGTGGAGATAATCTAATCAAAAGTTTCCACCTACAATAATAAAGCAATATTGAAAGAAATGGCTGTTCCCACAAGACTGGATCAGGATTAAAATATGGCTTTTAAGCAGTACATAATATTTTAAAACCAGCAAAATACTCATCTTGCTAAAACAAAGAGGAAGCTTCAATGTGACAATTATCCAAGAAGTTCTAAATTTGAACAAAATTCCGAGGAGTTTGAAAGGCCATCTAAATACTCCTCAAGCCATGGATTTCTGACCTCGATCTAAGCCTAAGCTAAAGGAATATTTGTTCATTGAGTTAGCTAATATTTCTTGAGCACCTATATTTGCCAGACACTGTTTGGGGGTCAGAGATACAACCTCCAGAGCATTCATGGAGCTTGTAACTAGAGAGGTTAAGAATCCAGGACCCTGTGTCAGGCTGCTTATGTTAGAACTGTGGACCTAGCATATCTACCTTTGTGAGCTTCCTGAAGTACTTTAACCACTCTGAACCTCAGTCTCTTCATCTGTTATGAGGAGTAAATGAATAATACTTGTAAAGGTTTAGCACAATGCCTGATTCATACTAAATGCTCAATAAATATTGCCTATTATTATTACCTCTAACACTGTCCTTCTACTTTTACTTCTGAAGTTTTGGCCATCTGAAGATCTAGTCCTATCTCTCAGTAATTTTAACCCTTTGTATTATCTACACTTAAAATAAAATTCTTTACTCCCCTTGCCAGCAGCTTAATTGAGGCAAGCACCTGACCTATTATCAGTTGAGCAGGGCACACTGTCAAGGGAAAAGGAAACACAAAGTTAAAAGATAAAAATACTACAGAGCTCAACATTTAGCCTTCCAAACTACAGTAGATACTTGATTAGCCTTGAAGCTTAAAGTCAACAAAACACAATTGCTTAAGTTTACTCTGGACAAAGAGATTTCCTCAGCAAGGAAAATCCTGTCCAATGCTTCATGTTCCTTGGAGTTCAGTTCACATTTTGAAATTCTAAACCCTCCAATCACTCTTCTACAAATTACATCTCCTGTGACCCTCCCAATGTACCATACCATTAATGCTAAGTGAGAAGTAGGGGAAAGCACTGAATGCTTCATTCTAATCACAGTATTTTCAATCACTTCTGTAGTCAGGCGCTCCATAAGAATCCAAGATTTCAAAGCAAAAAGGCACTGGGGCTGACACTGAAATGGATGTCCCACCCTTTCCACCCAAAAATCAGCATCTCTGTAACTGCCTTTCATTCTCATTCCTTCACAAAGCTACATGATTAATCTTTTTTTCACTGTAACTTGTGGTGTTATTTTAATGGCAAAATGTAGCAGGATACTTTGCTGACTGAAGTGGAGATTTGCAGGGTGCTAATGGGGCAGTGCCAAGATTAAAGCATAAATTCACAAGGGGCCCCAAATCGGCTTAAAATCCTCTCAGCTATTTATGCCCAGTCTTTGAAGAATGCTGCAAACTGTGGGGAAAAGCAGGGGGCCGTCTGTAATTCCTGAATACAACGATTGGGCAGGATGTGTGGTTTTTAGGAAAACAAATTTAGGGGTAATTGAAGATCAAGCAGTGCAATCTAAAGCTGGAGGGGAAAACTGGATTTTCTGTTCCTTAATCCATTACCAGCAGGATTCTAGATCTGGCTCAACACTTCACTTCCTTGTGCTTTCATCTGCTTTTTTTTTTAATAAAATGAGAGCATAAGAATACTGGGTAATCTCTAAAGTTCCATACAGATTCTATGAAATTTTTTTTAAATCATGTGTTTGCATTTTTATTAGAGTCATTGGGATACCTGGTAAACATATTTATTAATAATATGGGGTGGGCAAAAAGCACAATCAGCAACTCAAGAGAAAATACAAATAGTAATGAATATTTTCAAAGATGGTCAACTTCATCAATAATTACAATTTTTCACTTATCCCAATAATGGGCCCTTTCTTTAAAATGGCTTATGTGAAGGAAGTTTTAAAAGTTACATGAAGAATTACGATAATCATGCTTACTTGGAAGGACATGGAAATACAGGTAAACCTCTAAACCAGGCACTGTCTAAGCAGGGTGAAGCCTTGACATTTCCTAACCAGCTCCTCCCCTCGTCTCCTCTAGTGCACTCAGTTGGTTTTGCAGCCTAGAGTCCAGGCCCTCTTCTCTCAATACTCCTTGGGCAGCCACCCATTCCTGACTGTCAGGCCATTTGTTTTAGGGATGCAGACCAAAGCTAGTTGGTCCAGAGAGACCTCGGTCATGATACTTTTGTCAGAATCCTCAGGAGAGTGAGGTCTTTTTCTGCTGGCACTAATAGCTATAAGAAAACATGGGTCAGGAACTCCTATGCCCCACAGAGAAGCCCTGGCTGAGATTG
The DNA here is from genome assembly GCA_004026745.1 of Myrmecophaga tridactyla. NCBI lineage: Eukaryota > Metazoa > Chordata > Mammalia > Pilosa > Myrmecophagidae > Myrmecophaga > Myrmecophaga tridactyla. The sequence goes on from PVIY010003097.1 coordinate 90,105, forward strand.
AGGTCATTACAGGAAAGCAAAGCTGATAGAGAGAGGTGTAATGACTTTGTGTGAGATCCTGGATCCAGTCATGCCTGAAGCTGGTTTTATCCACGGACTTCTTACATGCATAGGTTTTAAAAATCAAATAATGTTTAAAGACTAACAACAAAACTGTCCCTTGCCTGCTCTTCCCTACCTCCTTTGTCTTTCTTTTTTATGTTTTTTGATACTCTATATAGTATTTAACTCCATGTTTCCAGGCAATAGGGTGATGCTTTTATTTTTTAGGTCAATACTTTTATATATTATTGACTTTCTATATGGAAGATGAGGACTTAGCACTGTAGCGTCTCACTATGCCTCATCCTACTTCATCCTTGCAAAATAAATATTTTACAATTTTTAGTCAAATCATCAGTTGTTTTCATCTTATTATAAAATATAATGTGATTACATTTTCTTCTTTTACTGTTTGTTCTTTCTGGAGGTAATAATTGCCTCACCTTTTTTTTTTTCATTTGCTCACTTTTCACTGACTATCATGATTTCTTCCTACACTCACAAAAGCATTGTAAAGCCCACTGGATTCACTTTCTTTTTCAGCTCAATGTCTGATATTCTTTCAGTTTCACTTTTTTTCCTAAGGGCGTTTCCTCCCAGAGCATTCCATCTTTTTGCTTCAATCTGGACTAGGTGACTTCAAGCCCTGTTACAAGATTTCCTTGACTTTTCTTCCAATACTTCTTGGGGCGGAAATTACAATGTGTTCACCAAAACAGCTCCTTCTTCCTGAGCACAAGGCTGGACCATGTTAGCCTCAGCCTTTAGAATGTGAGCACAAAGGGTGCTTGTCACCTGTAGGCCTGGTCCACAAAACCTGCCCATCAAGGGAGATCCTCTTTCTCTTCGTGCCCGGGTGCCCAGAGTGTCCCTGGAAGCTACGTGTTGAAAATGGCAGAGTCTTTGTCAGCTGAGTCGTGAATGACTTTGTGGAGCAGAAACCTACTCCCTCGACCACTCTTTCCCACTCATTGGACTTTACATGAATGAGAAATATTGTTTCTATTTTGTTAAGCCACATTCTTAGTCTATAATTGTTCCTTTTATAGCATCCAGTTCTTGTTTCAATAATGCAATAGCCTCTGTTCTCTCTTCTAGGATATTAGGTTGTTTGTTGTTGTTTGTATTTGTTTTAGTTTTCTGATGCGTCTTGCCTTGTCACTGTTTCCTCTGAGTTCCTTTTGCCATCTATCTGTTTTCATCACTTTCATGTTGAGTTTTTCCTTAAGCCTAAGAATACCATTGCCTTTCAGACCATATTTGAGAGTGAAACACTAAAAAATTGATTAAGAACTCTGTATGAATGAGTGGGATTTGGCACTGGATATTCTTCGCTAGCATGATAAGGTGACTAGTTGATTTTTTTGATAGGAGAACCCCCAAATTCAGTATCTAAAGGTCTTGTCTTTGGGGCTGGCAGGTCTTCCTAGAAGGGAATATTCCTGTCTTCTGCCTAGGTTATGTAAACCTGACTCCTGGAATTCTGAGGGCTGAGCAGGGAAAGGGGCTGGAGGTCAGAAGATTCTTTCACTTTCAGGTGCCCACTGCCACCCCACTGCCACTTCTGGTGCCCCTGGTCTGGAACCACTCTGGTTAAAGTTTGCCTCATAATAACCCTTTGGTCTTCTGCCAAAGTTGGAGAAAGTTTAGGGACCTCCTCACAAAGACTTTAGAACATGCCTCCCCTTGCCCTCAGAAGCTCCTGCAAACCCCAGTTCCTGAGTCTTTCCAATGTTCTGTGCTATGAAACTGCTGGCTTCTCCTTTGTCTCTCCTTGTAGTGGGTGTTGAGTACACCATCCAGATGCCCCCTGTTTGACTGAGGCTCTCACTTACCCAGCTGCTGATCAAAAGGGGAAAAAGAAAAATGAGACAAAATAAAGTTTCAGTGGCTGAGAGATTCCAAACAGAGTCGAGAGTTATCCTGGAGGTTATTCCTATGTATTCTATAGATATCCTTTTTTAGTTTATGGTGTATTGGAGTGGCTAGAGGGAAGTACCTGAAACTGTTGAGCTGTGTTCCAGTAACTTTGACTCTTAAAGATGATTGTATAATGATATAACTTTTACAGTGTGACTGTGTAGGGTATGGACAGATGAGTTAAAAAAAAAAAGGATAATAAATAAATAATGGGGGGTGAAAAGGGGTAAAATAAATTAGATAGATTGAAATACTAGTGGTCAATGAGAGGGACAGGTAAGGGGTATGAGATGTATGAGTTTTTCCTTTTTCCTTTTTATTTCTTTTTCTGGAGTGACGCAAATGTTCTAAAAATGATCATGGTGATGAATACACAACTATGTGATGATATCATGAGCCATTGATTGTATACCATGTACAGACCGTATGTGTGTGAAGATTTGTCAATAAAAATTTAAAACAAACAAACCAACAAACCAGGAGCTGAAGCCAATGAAACTCAGGAGTAAAGGACCAGCAGACAGCAAGGCCATGTGCTATCAGAGAAAGTATCTTCCTCTTGATGCCTTAATATGGATAGTTTCATGAACTTAGAACTATAAATTTGTAGGCTAATAAAGCCCGATTGTTAAAAGACAGTCTATTTCTGGTATATTGCATTTTGGCAGCTTTAGCAAACCCAGAATATACATATGAATCTTCCCAGCTTCAAACATGTCATGTGAAAATTAAAATTAATTCTATTTTATTGAGTCTCATTTGAGATGGAATATTGAGGAATGAGAAACCAGGGGGTAAATATGAAATAACCAGATAGTCAGTGGAAAATCAGAGAGTAGCTCTGTTAATTTCCTGCCTGCACACACACACACACACACACACACGCACACACACATGCTCACACACCCTGCTCCCAGGCATTGCTCCACAGCCACATAAAGCGCTGAACATGCTATTTTCCTCCTCAGGCCTTTGCACATACTGTCTTATTGGCAGGAAAATCTTCCTCTCATTTCACCTGGCCAAATCCTCCTAATCTTCCAGAACCCAGCATAAAACAACCTCAAACCCACACACCCTTCATGCACCCGCATCACCCTACACCCACCCTCATAAAAGCACTGAATACGCCAGGGCTGCAATTGCCTGTGACTCTGAGCAACTTGAGCTTTTAAAAACTATTTCTCATCGTACCTAGAAGATGTAGGCAATCAATAGTGTTTGTGGAATCAATGAATAAATAAATGGATGGATAGATGATATGAACTGGCTCTCCCTGGGAGTCAGCCACAGAGAAACAAGGTCTCAGGCTTTGGAGAAACAGAAGAGTCCAAGTCATGAATGGATTTCTCCTGTCCAGCCATCACTTTGGTGAACCAAGCCTAGAGATACCAGAGCTTAAAAAAAAAACAAACAAGCAAACAAACAAACAAAAAGAAATTAGACCAGCTAAATACTATTGATCTGGGGTGGCAGAAGTCAGAGAGCCTATTTTGGAGCATTGTTCCAGGAAAGGCAGAAAAGAGATCAGCAGCGGCCTGAAGTTGAAAAAGGCTCTAAAAAGGAACCTCCTGAAGAGTCTATAATATCATCAAGAAACAGTACTGTTAACATTTATGTGTTAGGGACTTTGTAAGAATGTGTACATGTTTTAGCTCATTTTGTCTTCGAAAGCAGCCATATGAATTGGGTGTTGATCCATATCTTATAGATGAGGAAACTGAGGCACAGAAAACTTGCCCAAGACCATTCAGCTAGGAAATAACAGTGGCAGGATTTGAATCCTAGCAGTTTGAATCTTAAGTCCATATTCCTAATCACAACTCAAAAGCGTCTCCCATCCCCATTTCCTAACTTCACCTCCTCACCATCCACCCCAAGTTGCTAGAAAGGAAACTTGATCTTTTGGATGGAACTGCACCATTCCTGCCTCAGCAGTATTCCCAACTGTGCCGACTCCCATAGCCCAGATATAACAAGGCATTTGAGAAAGAGCTGGGAGAGTGAGGGGCCGAGTGGTTTGACGAATGAAACTTTTGAAGACAGACTCAATATAGAGACAAAGGGGGAAAGAAGGATCCCTGGGGGTGCTGAGCTAACTAGAGGTTCCTCACTGCTGAGTGTCCCCTCAGGGCTGGTCGTGGGGGCCTGGTGGTCTTTGATTTATGGATAGAGGCAGAAGTGACCAATAGGCAGCAGGGATCCCGTCAGCGCCAGTGACTCATCCCATGCGAGGGCCCAGAGACTCAGGAACACATCACAAGATGCTGAGACACGTCTCAAATGCTTGCCAGCTGAGTCCATCTGGAACATGAGTTCTGAGCATGAAAGAGCCAGGAGAGGAGGGGAGGATCCCTACATGTGCGGGTCATTGAGAGCTGACTCAGAGGTGACTGCAAAGGCCAACCCCAGAAGGTCCAGCCAAGTCACAGACCAGTTCCAAAGTACTGCACAGTACTCCTGAGGGACACAAAGGATGCGCCTCAAAACCAGTCTCCTAAATTGGAGGGGAGAGCAGCTCCAGTGTTGCCCAGCTTCTCCCCATGCCCTCCTCTTCACTAGGTCTCCTTACTCTCTCCTGAGCGTTCTGTTTTCTCAAGAGAGCCCACCCCTAAATGAGGGAGGCGAGAGAAAGGCACTGCCATCAAAAATCCCTGGAGTGGTCTCGTTGCTGTTCCTCAGTCCTTTTCAAGCCCTTTCAAAGGAAAGGAGCTTGTAAGTTAGGACATGAGACTGTTCTGACTCGACTGGGCCGAATTTTTACACTTGTTATTGTTGAATTAGTGATGTGGCATTATTTGTTCTGTTTTTCCCACTGGGCAGTAAATTTCATCAGGGTAGGGACCAAGTTATAATTGTTCACCAGTACCTAGAAGGGTGCCTGGTACACCATTGGTGCTCAATACATACTTGTCGGGTTATAAACTGTGCATGGATTTTGGTCTTATTCCAGCCTTTAGCTGGGGATTAGTATTAGGGAAAACTCACTCCACACCTCTTTCCAGGGACCAGCCTTCAAGAGTGCTGTTCCCCCTCCCCCACCAGGGCCTCCTTTTGCATTTGCAGATCCTTGATTAAAGCTCCCAAAGGGAATCACCTGGAGTTGAAGCCAGAGCCCGGGTCACGTGTGTCTTCGGTCTCAGCCTGAGCCTCGGCCTCCAGTTCCAGCTCAGGTGTCAGGGGCTGGGCTAGAGGTGGGGGCTGCACCGGGAGGGGTGGGGGGTGGGTGTTGGGGGGTAGGCTTTCTAGGAATCATTTGGTGACTGAATTCCTCAGATGAATAATTTGAGAAGCTGGGAATCATTTCAGCTTTTGAAAGGAAATGTCAGTAACTGGGGGGTAGGAGTGGGGGTGGGGATAACTGGGGCAAAGGGAGAACTCCTTGGCTATGAGGAAGTGTACTACTGGCAACGAGTCAAACTGGCTGTCTGCCAGATTTTTATTTCTGGTGTTGGTGGTTAAATAAAAAAAGCTTATAAACTTAACTCCAGTTGGAAAAAAAATACAACTATTTCAAATATTGATTCCGGATAATCCCTTCCAACCTGGCAGGGAGACCACCCATGTGAAGAGAGAGGAAGGCCTGGGGTGGGCCTGGTAGGTGGGGATTCCCGGAGGCTGGGCCAACCGCAGCTCCAGGTATGGAAACTGCAGCAGCACCTCCCCCATGCTCTGCGCGTGTCATTGTGGTCACCTTCGTGCCTCTCAAAGATTTTAAGGAGGAAGGGACAAAAAGTCCACTTGCAGTCCCCTACATGGGACATGACATCCAGGGGTGAAAGTCTCCCTGGCAACATGGGAGCTGACTCCCAGTATGAGTCTGGCCCTGGCATGGTGGGATTGACAATGTCCTCTTGACCAAAAGGGGGGAAAGAAATTAACAAAATAAGGTTGCAGTGGTTGAGAGATTTCAAATAGAGTACAGGGACTATTCCGGGGGTGACTCTTATGCAGACTTCAGCTAGATAGTGCAAATTGCCATGGTATGCTAGGCCCCAACCATCAGTATTCCTGAATACCCTAAGGAATACCCAGGGCTCTATTTGAGATTCTACCAAAGTTTTACTCACTAAGTTTACTTTTCAGAAACCTAAAACCTCCAGATTGTTTCTATGTCAGATAAGCCCTGAAACCCAGCGGTATCAGTCTCTACAATAACATCAACCAGTTGTAGCTCTGTACCCCATTATGTCGACACCCGTTTTCAACATGAAGAAGTTAGAGTGGTCTAACATACATTCCCGAAGATTGGGAGAAGGATCAAATGAGAGAGAGGAGTTGTAACAGAGAAGATAGGATTTAACAAATGAATCATTATCTATTGATATTTCTTTTTAGTGTCTAGTGTATTCAAAGAGCCAGAAGGAAATACCTGAAATTATGGAACTGTAACACATATCATACTTTAAAATTTGCCCTATAACTACTTGTTAAACTGTACTTTGAAATTTATGACTTTCTGCAAATATGTTATATTTCACAATAAAAAATGTTTAAAAAGAAAGTCCATTTACAGCAAAATAGCCTCAAGCAGTGATTCTCAACCTGTCTAGACCACTCACATGCTAACATTCACATTTGACATTTGGTCGTCCTTCCCCTCTTGGCAGAAATATTTATTGCACAAATATTTATTTTTAAAGCAGAAATGGAATTTAAAAAAAAAAAAACACTTTTATCAGAACAATAAGCACATGACAAATACCCAAATCATATGAACTGGTGGTTCATTAAAGGAAAACAAATGCCCGATAAACACAAATGCCCAGTAAACACCTGAAAAGACATTCAAGAAATAGTTGTCAAACAAATCAATTAAAACAATAAAGTATGATTTTGTGCCTTTCAGACAGGAAAGGACTGAAAGAAGTAATGCTATTTGCAAATTTGAATTTTTGGAAAAGCGAGGGAGTCAACTTGGGAGGGTACTAGAACTGTGACTTCAGACATGTTCACAATATATATATATATATTTCTGAACATGTAAAATAACCAGCTAGAAAACATAATGGACAAAAAGATCCTGTTCATGGTAACAATAAAAACAACAATCAAATAAAGAAATTCCCAAGGAAAGAATATAATAAGAATTGAGGGACTTATATGAAGAACGTTTTTCTGCTTTATTGAGAGACAATGAAAACAAAACAAAAGAACCCAACATCTAAAAAAAGTCCAGATGCATTAAACATTTAAATAAAAAAAAAAGAAATCAGAAAAGTCCTAGAAGAAAATATAGGTAAGTATATAATTCTGAGATAGGAAAGATTTCCTATGAATGGCCCCAAGGACAGAAGCCATTAATGAAAATTTGGATAAATATGATAACATGCAAATAAAAAAAGATTTCATTATGCTGATAAACACCGTAAACCAAACTAAAAGACAAATAACGAATAACTATACATATTAAGTATTTTTTTCTCAATGTTAAAAGAAAACTTACTGCTGACTTATTATCAACATTTATTAACATCTATTCTATAGGAGCATTTTGGAGGGAAGTTCCAATAGGATGTGGTTGAGTTCTTATTTCTCCTGGGCAGATAAATCTATGGACCTTCTTTCAAGTCCTTGAAAACTACCAAGATCTTTTGATCCTGCAAATGTGCTGCTGTTCCTGCTTAGTGTGATAGTTAGGTTCAGGTGTCAACTTGGCCTGGTGATGGTGCCCAGGTCTTTTGCTGTGGACTTGAATCCACATGCATGGGACATTCATTTATGGCTGATTACATCTGCAGTTGGCTAAGGGGTGTGCCTTCTGTAATGAGTTAATTTATGCCTTTTGCAATAAGTTCATTTAATTAGCTGGAGGCTAAAAAAGAGAGAGGTCAGAAGAGAGCTCAACACAGGACAGCCCAAGTGGCTCAGCCTAGACATTTGGAGATGCAGAAAGAAATTGCCACAGGGAAAGCCGTTGGAACCCAGAAGCCAGGAGAGAAGGCCAGCAGCCATTGCCTTGTGCCTTCCCATTGATGGAGAAAAGCAGATGAAAGCTAGCTACCTTTCCTCTGAAGAACTATAAATTTGTAACTAAATAAATCCCCTTATTAGAAGCCGATCCATTTCTGTTGTGTTGCACTCTGGCAGCTCTAGCAAACTAAAACACTTAGAAAGTAAATATAGCCTCTCTCCACCCCAATGGGTGGTCATATCTCATTCTTCAGGGTTGACTATAAATGAGGCATCATTTGTAGTAGTACTCAGGAGACCCGAGTAAAAAGAGGTCTACTTTGCTCAGTCTAACTCCAAACACCACTTACTCTGTTGACCAACCTGTATGCACAGGTACCTCAGAGATAATGCAGGTCTAGTTTCGGGCCACTGCGATAAAGCAAATATCACAAAAGTGAGTCACGTGATTTTTTTGTTTGTTTCCCAGTACATATAAGTTAAATTTACACCTTATTGTAGTCTATTGTGTACAGTAGCATGTCTTTAAAAAACAACATATATACCTTATTTTAAATGTGACACAGAGACATGAAGTAAGCACATGATATTGGAAAAAATGGTGCTAATAGACTCACTCAGTGCAGGGTTGCCAAACATTCAATTTGTGAAAAACACAAGATCTGTGAAGCACAATAAAGCAAAGTACAATAAAACGGGGTATGCCTATATTTCCTTTTACAATGCCTTGTTTATTGTACAGCTTCCTAGATTATAGGCTCTCACAGCTGTTACATCTATTCTTGAGTTGTAACCATTCTTTCTAAATTCTGAGATGCTGAGCTCTTTGTGTATAACCTGGTCCATCCCTGGAACTCCAGGCATCTGCATGTCACCTGAAACTCAGAGCTAGAGGTCTGCAGCTATGAAAGTAAGCCCTACCCCATACCACAACTGTTAAAAAAGCTGAAAAGAAGATCAGACTTCAATTAGGAATATGAATAAAGAAGATCTGGTTAGGTCTAAGGTAAATCAGAATAAAGGGCAAAGGATGATATTGACTGTGTTTTAAAACTTCAACTTCTGTGAAAGGCCAAAGGAAGAGATGTTTACTGGGTGCAAAATTTATATTTTGGTAGCACATTATCTAGTTCAGCTTGTATGGTCAGTTTATTCAAACACCATAACTATATGAAACTTTGAAAAGGAAGTGAGACCTTATTGGTTTGTACAGTTTAGTGTGATGCCCTGATACATCCCAGAGCAATTTGGACAGAGAATAAAAAAGTATTTGCGAAGCCTCCTTGAGGGCCTGGGGAAAAAATGCGGAAATATTAAACTTCTTCACCTGGGAAATTCCTGAGATTCTCGCAAGGATTGAGGATACCGATTTAATAGGCCAAGCCCCTGATCTTGAGGCTTGCCCATATGAAACTTATTTCTGCAAAGGAGAAACTAGGACTGCTTATAATTATGCCTAAGAGTTACCCCAGAGAACCTCTTTCATTGCTCAAATGTGGCCCCTCTCTCTAAGCCAACTCCACAGGTAAACTCACTACCCCTGCCATGTGGGACATGACTCCCAGGGGTGTAAATCTCCCTAGCAAGGTGGGACATGACTCCTAGGGATGAGTCTGAATCCAGCAGAAAGGCATTACGGAAGACTTCTTGACCTGAATGGGGAAGAGAACTGAAACAAAATAAAGTTTCAGTGGCTGAGAGATTTCAAATAGAGCTGAGAGGTCATTCTGGAGGTTATTCTTATGCAGTATATAGATTCCCCTCTTTAGTTTCTTGTGTATTAGTATATCTAGAAGGAAATACCTGAAACTGATGAATGATAATCCAGTAGCCTTGATTCTTGAAGACAATGGTATATCTATATCGCTTTTATAAAGTGACCCTGTGATTGTGAAAACCTTATGGTTGGCATTCCCTTTATTCAGTGTATGGACAGATGAGTGAAAAAATAAAGACAAAAAATGAATAAATAATAGAGGGGATAAAGTGTATGGGATGTCTTTGGTGTCAATTTTTATTTTTATTCTTATGCTTATTTATTTGGAGTAATGAAAATGTTCAAAAATTGATTGTGGTGATGCACACACAGCAAGTGAACATTTCACACTTTTGGATGATTATATGGTATGTGACTATATCTCAATAAAACTACATTTTAAAAATCCATGCCTTGTAATTAGAAATGTATTTGTTCATTTGTGAATGGAGCCTCCTCCAACAGAGAGAAGGTCTGTGAGGGCAGCACAAAGAGACACCTACCTCATTCACCAGCTAGAGCAGTACTTGGCACAGTGACAGGCACAGTCTAGTGGACAACAAACATTTATGGGATAAATGAGCAATCACTCTTGCTGTAGATGCAAGAGAAAACAAGACAAAGTCTCTGCCCTCTGGGAGCTCACATTCTAGAAATTGTTTGCTTGAATGAATGAATGAACAAATGAATAGGCTTAGACCAGTACTCTGTATAGATTGTCTGTCTGGTTTTGCCTCTTCCAGGGACTAGAACTTTGAGTCAAATCATGAAGTAGGGTACAACTATCCTTATCTAACTTTAACTCTACTCTAATCAATAGACCCAAAAGTTCAGTCCCAAAGCGCTGATGAGTTCAAAGAGGCACAGTTCAACAATCAAAGAAATTATTGAAAAGAGCTTTCATTCTTTCTTCATTCACAACCCAAGGATTCCAATTTATAACCCCCTGCAGGACTTTTCATATTCTCTCCTCCCTACCTCAATCCCTTCCCATCCCACATGACTCTACAGCACTCTAAGCCTTTCTTTACCCATTGTCCCATCCTCTTCCCTCTCAACTTCCCCATTCTCAACTTCACCCCCAATATTATTTCTGAGTCCTTTCCTGCCCCCAGCTATTTATTAGAACTTAATCTTTTTCTAAATCTTTCCTTCCCTCTCCTCTAGTCTGGGTCTGTCATCTTCAGAACTTCTCAGCCCAATTGTCTTTACCAAAATCCAGGAAGAAGTCTGACTGAGGAGTTCTTTTTTCTAGATGGTGGTGGAGAGGTGAGGATAGTGATCTGGAATTTACTGGATGGACAGGGATGGAGTGACTTGGGAGATGGAAGGGAGAGGGACTCTCACTATCCCTCCTCAGAAAATCTGTACATCTCTGACCTCTCCCTTCAGGGCATATTCTGTCTGAACCCTGGTTGCACCCTGAGCCCAGCTTCTAGAGCTGCTAGTCCTGCCTCAACACTGTTCCACTGGTCCTGCGGCTGGGGTGGGAGCCTCCTTGCCCTTGCTCTTCATTGTCACTTCTGGAGAATTGTTTCTCCTTGTTCATTAAAACTTCTAGCTTTGAAGCTCTTGACATCAGATTGCACTACACACCATCCTGTTATAGTCTGGTCTCTTCCTCATATTCCTTAAAGGTCTCTCTCTCTCTCTCTCTCTCATTATTCCTGGATTTTTATTGGTTTCTAAATGTTGGAATGCTCTGGGGTTCAGTTTCTCTGACCCCTTCTCTATCTACACTTACTCCCTAAGCAATGTGATCCAATCCCAAGAATGACCTGTATATCCATAGATTAATAACTGCCACACATATATCTCTTGCCTGAACCTTTCCCCTGAACTCTAAACTCATGCCTTCTCATATTTCCATTTGGATATCTAACAGATATTTCACTTTTAACATCAGAATTCTTGATTCCTTCCCTCACCAAACCTGCTTTCCTTATAGTTCTCCTCATCTCAGTAAATGTATCTCTATTCTTCCAGTTGCTTAACTCCAAAACCTTGGAGTTATCCTCTACTCTATTTTTCTCACACCTCACATCCATCCTGTCATCAAACCTAGGCAATCCAGAATCCAAGCTACTCTCACCATTTCCAGCCCTACCTCCCTCATCCAAGCTAGAGTCATCACTGTGCCCATGTTAGTGCATCAGCTTCTATAGCAGGTCAGTGCCCCTCTTCCCAGTGCCATAATTACGGCTTTGATGAACAAGATGTCCTCTGGGACCTCCTGAAGCACAGAGTTGTTAGGTTTTCCAGGCTTACATAGTACAGCCCCTTCCCACTCCCTGCATGGCTACTGGTCCCTTCTTCTACCTCTTGGTCCTTTCTTACAGCACCTGTGACAGCAGTTCGGACATTTCTGCTTCACTTAATTAGGGCCATTGCTTTCTCCAAACATCATGTTAACCCTGCCGGGGTGTTAAATCTTGTGTCATAGAAGAATGTTCTCTGTGGCAAGAGACTCTGAGGTGGCCCCCATGATCCCTGCCTCCTGGTGGTCATGCTCTTGTATAATCCCCACACCAGAAGTGTGGGTAGGACCTGTCTTTTGCTTCTAACCAATAGAATATGGCAAAAGTGATAGGATATATCCATGCATGTCATTACATTATATAAGATTTTAACATCTGTCTTGCCAGGAGACTCTCCCCTTACTGGCTTTGAAGGCACCAGCTGCCATGTTGTGAGCTGTCCCATGGAGAGTGTCACATGGCAAGAAACTGAGGATGGCCTTTGAACCAAGGCACAAGAAACTGAGGCCCTCAGCTTGACAGTATGAAGGACCTGAATCCTGCCAACAATCACATGAACTTGGAAGTGGATCCTTCCCCAGTCGAGCATTAAGATAAGATTCCAGCCCTGGCTGATACCTTGATTACAGAGGACTTTTTTCCTAAGCCATGCTTAAATTCCTGACTCACAAAAACTAGGAGAAAGTAATGTGTATTGTTTCAAGCCACAAAATCTGTGATAGTATTATAATGGAGCTATAGATAAACAATATGCTTTTCCTTTCCTGAACTGTGCTCTGTCTACCCCACTCCCCCTTGAGTGATGGACCTCAGGATTCAGTCCCAGCTCTTGTCAGTGCATTTTGGCCAGGTCTCACAGCTGTTTTCTGCTCTCAACAGGCTCAGCGCTTTTCTGGCTGGGTTAAGATGTGATTTAACCCTAGTAACTTTGGTCTGGTAACTAGAAGAGGAGGTGGAGTTAGATCCTGAGGGTAGGACATGCTTTCTTAGAAGGCCTTTAAGAGGGAAAAGTCAAGTGGACTACTTATCCTGGCTTAGAGGTTTCAAGGGAATCTGTGGATTCAAGACTTTTTAGTTCATCAACTTGGATGTTTGTACCCCAAGTTACAGGTACTTTCTGTACCTGAAGTTTCTGTACTTTCCTAATTAGGGCTCTGACTTTAGCATAGCAGATTTGTGCTTTCTCTGGAGCTCTGCTACTCTTACTCTTGGGCTTGGTCCTTAGTTTTTTCTGAACTTGGCTGCAGGGAGAATCTCTTTACATGCTTCCCAGAGGGGTCCTTTGGCTTTCACGTTTTGCCTTATGTTGGTAATTAGTTACCCTCAGCATCTCATGTTCTTTCTCCAGTGCACCATTGACCTCCAGCAATAGCCATCCAATTCTGTCATCCTATAATTACTATCTCCCAGGAGCCACTCAAATGCCTGAGAGCACATTTGAGCAGCTCCAAGTGTGTTTGACCATTTGAGCGTTGAAGTATTTAAGCACATTTGAACGGCTCCTTAGTGTGTTCCCTTCTACCCACTAGTATGTTTCCTTCTACAATATTCCATCCCTGCTCACCATTGGCGGAAATTTTAACAATTATACAGCTATTTTTGCCAGGAGCTATGATTATTCCACCTAACGGTGACTGATTCTGTTCAAAATCTCATATTAATAACAAATGATAAGCAATCTAATTTAAAAATGGGCAAAAAGTTTGAATAGACATTTCTTCACAGAGGAGATACAAATAGCCAATAAGCACATGAAAAGATGCTTAGCATCATTAGTCATTAGAGAAATGCAAACCAAAACCACAACTTGCCACTTCACTCCCACTAGGATGGCTATCATCAAAGAAAAAGGAAATGGCAAGTGCTGATTAGGATGTGCAGAAATCAGAATATTAAAAAACAAGTACGCAGTTCCTCAAAAAGTTAAATGTAGAATTACAGTACCAACCAACAATACCATTCCCAGATACATACCCCAAAGAATTGAAACCTGGGACTCAAACAGATACTTGTACATCAATAATCATAGCAGCATTATTCACAATGGCCAAAGGGTAGAAACAACCCAAGTGTCTATCAACAAATGAAAGGATAAAGACAATGTGTGATATCCATATACCATAAAATGGTTATAGCCATCAAAAGAAATGAATTTCTGATACATGCTGCAACATGAACGAACCTTTAAAAATTATACTAAGTGAAATAAGCCAAACACAAAAAGACAGTGACTGTATGATTCCACTTTTTTGAAATATCTGGAATAGGCACATTCATAAAGACAAAAAGTAGACTAGAGGTTACCAAGGGCTGAGGCAGTGGGAGGTGGTAGTGGTAAATGTATAGCTATTACTTAATGGGTACAGAGTTTCTGTTTGGGGTGATGAAAATGTTGGGTACTGGATGGTAGCAATATTCCACAACCTTGTAAATGTTATCAATGCCACTGAATTGTACAGTTAAAAATTACTAAAATGGCAAATTTTTGAGATATATACATATATCACAGCTGACAAAATATATTATACCCGAAATGGGTTGGCTTTTACAGTGAGGATTTACTACTTTATAAGTTTAGTTCCAAGGCCATGAAAACATCCAAATTAGGCATCAAACCAGGTGTGCTGGTTTGAAAGGATTTATGTACCCCAGCAAAGCCATACTTTAATCCTAATCCAATCTTGTAGAGGCAGCCTTTCTTTTAATCCCTATTCAGTACTATAGGTTGGAAACTTGATTCGGTTATCTCCACAGAGATGTGACTCACCCAACTGTGTGTAGTAATATTTCGTTAGAGGGAGATGTGACTCTACTCATTTCAGATAGGTCTTAATTAGTTTTCTGGAATCCTTTAAAAGAGAAAGTATTTTGGAAAGAGCCATGAAGATAGAGTCCACCAGACAGTGACCTGTGGAGATGAAGAAGGAGAATGCCCCTGGGGGAGCTTCACAAAGTAAGAGGCCTGGAGAAAAAGCCAGTAGTCACCGCCATGTTTACCATGTGCCTTTCCAGTTGAGAGGAGACCCTGAAATTCACTGGTCTTTCTTGAGTGAAGGTAACCTCTTGTTGGTGCTTAATTTGGACATTTTTATAGACTGCTATAATTGGGACATTTTCATGGCCTTCAAACTGTAACTAGCAACTTAATAAATTCCCCCTTTTATAAGCCGCTCCATTTCTGGTATATCGCATTCCAGCAGCTAGCAAACTAGAACAGGCAACGCTTTCTCCCTGAAGACCAGCCATCCTCAGCTTCTCTGTTACATGGCTAGGCACATGGTGATGTCTGGTCTGTCTCTGTTCTCCTGGGTTTCACTCCTTCCAAATTCTGTCTTCAGTGGCTTCCTCTCTTGTTTTCTGTATGTACTTTCTCAGTTTCTCTGGGGCTTTCTTCCATGTCTTATCTCTTTTATCACCTTCTAAAGGAACTCCAGTAACTGGATTAAAACCCACCTGGTAAAACCCACCTGGAGTCCGCCTCAACGGAAATAACTTAATCAAAAGGTCCAACCCACAATAGGTCTACTCCCACAGGAATGAATTATCTTTAAAAGCATGCTTTTCTGGGGTACATAACAGCTTCAAACTACGACAATGTATAACACTGGGTTGTTGGTTGTTTTTTTTTTTTAAGATATATTACAAAATAAAACTTCAATTTTAAAGTCTGCTTTCTAAGACCTCTTCCTATGCCAATTGCCAGAGATCAGGCACACTGAGATTTGTACCAAGATTCCAAGACTGAGGTTTGTGTAGCAAGACATTTATTGAGGAGTGCTCTTGGGAGTGAGGACAGCAGGATTGGCAGAGGGACAGGTTCAAGTGCAACATAGATGCAACAATGGTTTCAGCTGTTCCTACAGGGATCCACAGCACCCAGGTGATTCTTCAGAGTTGCTCTGCCTTGAGGCAAGGGGTCCAGGCCTTTATACCCCCTGAATCATCCAATCACTGATTGCAGGCTGCTCCCAGATAGGGACTTGGGTGAGGTAACTCTTGATTGAGAGAAACTCCCCAAGGGGAGGTCAGCAGGAAAGGGTCAGTCTCTAACCCTCCCAGCAGCTGAGGGATGGCTGGCTCCATCCTGAAGCAGTTTCTGGGTGGCACATCCCAGCACCCTCTACACTCTCTAGTGGTCCTCTTTAACCAATTTCCACCACACCTCATTCTTCAACCTTCCCACACAGATAACAGACTCTCAAACCTCCATGGCAGACCTGACATTGGCCTAGTGAAATTAGGCCTGGGATGTCCCCAGGAGCTGGGCTCCAAGGGCTACAGCCTAATCCTCACTGTATCAGAGCAACTTGAGAAATGTCCCCATGTGGCCCCCCAATCCTCAGCGCGGTAAACAGACAGGAAGAAGCCCCTGGGAAAAGAAACAAACCCTTTCTCCTCCCCATCAGTGGACTACACAGTGCTAGGCCAGTACATTATCTCATTTACCATCATAACAACCATACCCTAGCTGAATTTTATTATCTCTGTCTCACAGATGAAGAATCTGGGGATCAGAGTCTATCAGTAACATGGGGTACCCATCTGTAGGCACTTCCCCATCTTAGTCTTCTTTGTGGCATCCTCCTTATCCTATGCCCTAAAGGCTGGAATTTCTTCCTCTTCTATGACTCTAAATACCCTCTTAAGGCTGTAAATTTGCATCTCAAGTTCACACTGCTACCCAGAACTTCAGGCCTGGATGTACATTTGCCTTCTCAGCATTTCTAGTTTGATATCTAGTAATGAACTTGAGAGTTCAAAATAGACTTCTTGATTTTCTCCACCATATCTCACCACCCCCATTTCTACCACCACTGTTTCCCCATCTCAGTAAATGGCAATGCCATTCTTCCAGTTAGGCCCAAATCTGATGTCATCTTTGATTCTGCTTTTTCTCTGTGATACCCAACATTCAATCTATTAGCATATACTGTCAGATGTTCCTTTGAAATGCAAGCAGATTCTGACCCTTTCTTATCAGAAAGTTGGCTGCTAACATTTAACATCCTGCTAAAACATCACATCTCTCATCAGTGTTATTGCAAGAGCAGTGTCACTGGTCTCCTTGCCTCAGTTTATTCTTCACACAGCAGCCAGAGTGATCCTTTTAAAATGTAAGATTATGTCCTTCTGCAGCTCAACACTTTCCAATGGCTTTCTATCTCATTCAGAATAAAGTCCAAAGTCCTTGCTATGACCTATAAGACTTTACATGATCTTTACATGGTCCCTCCCCAACCACACTATCTTCCCCTCTTATTCCTCTTACCTTTTCTTTATTCCCCTCTAAGCATACTGATCTCTTGCAAGTCCTCAAAACCCCTAGGATGTTCCCTTTCCATTTATCTCCTCATAAATATTTACATGGTGCTCACTCTCTTCTTTCTTCTGGTCTTTGCTCAAATATTTCCTTATCAAAGAGGCTTTTCTTACCAGCTTAGCCTAAAATAGACCCCACATACATTCCCTCATTTCCTACGCTTACTTTGCTCAATTTTTCTGTATATTATTTGTTTGTTTGATAGCCTCTCTTCTAGAATGTAAGCTCCTTGATGGCAGGTCTGCTGTTTAGTGATGTGTCCCCAGCATCTAGAACAGTAACTGGCTTGCAGGGAGTGCTCAATAAGTATTTGGTGCATGAATTAAATAAATGAATGAATGAACTGCTACAGCAGACACCTGGCAGGCTTCTTTCCAGGTTCTTGGAAAGTGTTGGTGAAAACCTAGCAGGCAACAGATAACAGCAGAAACTATTAGATAGGCTGCCTCTCTTTCACAGTCTAGGGATTTCCCATCTTATATTTTGTTATATCATCTCATTCAAAACACAGTTCTAAAACATTTTGGCTTCTACCCAGACTGACAAAGTTTATGACATGACACACCTAAACTCCTTCTTCCTTATCCTCTTCCCAACCACACATCCACACTCACACCGACACCCACATGTAGCCTTAGCAAACAAATTCTTCACACAACACATTAAGCCATCCAAGTATTTAAAAATCTATATTTACAAAAAGATTAGGTGGTGTTTATTCATTTCACAAAAGGATCCTTTGCTTTGGAAAAGGATTCACCACAGGAATTCTTTAAATAACTAGTTCACCAAATGAATTTAAAATAGGACTTGGCTTCAAGCAGCTCCTCTAGAAATAAGAAAGACGGCATATTCACCAAACACCAACTAACAGTCAGGTCATTGGACCTGTGCTATTGACTATTATTTTATTTAATCCTAATACTCTGACTTAATATGTTACTCCAAGAATATATCTCGTTATTACATCAGTTTAGTTGTTTCATTTGAGTTTCTTTGAGCTTCCCAAACCATCATTTTCTTTCCCAGGGAAAAATATAAAAATATATGGCACTCTGGGATCATTTGGTTTTGGGGAAAATCGTTTTTACACACCTTAAAATCTCCCGGGGAGGCAATTTTTATTTCTGGCTATGGTGAAGTAATTGGTACCAGACTAATTTTCCTGTCGTAAACAACTCTTAAACTAAAAAAAATACATGAAAATGCTGTTTTCAGATGTTAGACAGGATGGTGATCCCTGAGAAAAGGGAAACAAATGAGATGAACCCCTCAATTGTTTTGGCTTCCTGCCTAGAGAAATTTGTGGTACAGGGAGGGATGCCCAAACACGGCGCAGCCTTTCTCCCCGAGCTGAGAAGGCAGAGACCAGACTTCGGGAGCACTGAGGTGGTTGGAATGGGGGGTGTGGAGGGACAGGGCACTGGAGAGGAGAGGAGGGAGCACTGCAGAGAAACGACTGTGAACTTCCACATAGGTTTATCCTTGAGTCTTTGGCTGAATATTAAGCTATGTTTGTGCAGGCCGAGGCTCCATGAGCTAAGTACAGAACAACTACAGAGAAAACAACCACCACTGGGCTGCTATGAAATAAATACTACAAAAACTCACACAGGACAGGATACTGTCAACATCTGATCTGCCAGAGTGGAGAGACCTCAATGAACACTCTAAGCAGAAGGTAAGGGAGGATAATCTAACCCTAGAGTAAAGGATACTCTAGACTTGCCTTAAGGCATAAAAACAAACCTTGAAGGACCAAGTTTATCCACAATTAAATTAATTGCTTGCCAGAAAAAAACCTTAACACTCTATTAAAGAAAATAACAAAATCCAGATATTCAACAGTCCAACATACAATACTAGACATGGGCAGGTGGGCGGGCGATGGTAGCGCAGCGGCAGAGTTCTCGCCTGCCATGCTGGAGACTTGGCTTCACTTCCCAGTATATATATATATATATGTCTATATATAGACATATCTTATATCTAGTGTGTGTATATATATATACTAGACATAAGAAGAAGCGGGGAAATGGGACCCATACCTGGGAGAAATAAAAGTCAATAGAAATTGACACTTCCAATGTCCTCCTTGCAACATGGATTGCAATATTTGGCTTTAGGAATGCAAAATCTGATTCAATAAGAAGACAAAACAGATTCTGGTTAATTTGTTTAAAAACCAGAAAAGTATATGTACATTTTAAAAGGATTTATGTCCCAAATGGAAAAAAATGGGAAGAGATTTTGTCCCTGGAGGGATAAATTCCAACTCTTTGAAAATCACTTTTGAATCATATGAACAACAACTTTAATAGAATTAGTACAGCTAAGGAGCCATAGAGATAATGTATTCCTTTGCTTGAGAGATGCACAAACCAAAGCCCAGTGACTCGCTGTGGTAAGTGGCAGCTGAGTAATCACTGAGCCAGGATTATCTCCCAAGTCTGTGCTTTTTCCACACCGCTTCAGGAGTCACTAATTTTTTAGTTCCACAATTATTGGGAATCATGTCTTCCACAAAAGGCATCTTCAAGTCCCAACCCCTGGACTTATGGGTATAAACCCAATTGTAAGCAGGACCTTTGAAGATGTTATTAGTGTGCCCAAGCTGAAAGAGAGTAAGCCTGAATTCAATATGGCAGAACTCCTTATAAGCAAAGGAAACTGTACACAGAAAGGAAGCCATGAGAAGCTAGAGACCAGAAAGCAACAGAACCTGGAAGAAAAAGGAGAAGACCTTGCCATGTGTCAGAAAAGCCCAGGAACCCCAGAGATTTCTAGCCAGGCAGTACCAACTCCATGAAGAAGGCATCCTTCCAGCCTCTGAAACTGTGAACCAATAAATTGCTGTTATTAAGCCAGCCCATTCTATTGTATTTGTTTTAGCAGCTAAGAAACTAATACAACAGTATTCATTGCAGATCTTCTATGGAGGGCATTATTCTAGATACTGAACATGGAAACATAAACTACTAAGACAGGCTGTTCTCTCATAGAGCTCACATTCTACTGGTATGGAACAGGCATGTAATAGATAAGAAGACAAATGAATAAAAGCTCCAGATTGAGAAAAACACTCAGTAGAAAATAAAAGCAAAAAAACCCTGGGATAAAGATAGATTGAGGATGTCAGGGATGCCTAATTTGATTGTGTTGTCAGGGAAGCCTTCTCTAAGGAGGCGACATCTGCACTGAGGCCTGAATAATGACAAAGATCCAGCCATGTGAAAGTCTGGAGGGAAATAACTCCAGGCAGAGGGAATAGAAAGTACAGAGGCCCATGGGAATGAGATCGGCATGACATGAGTACCCCATAACAAGTCTACACAGTAGATAAAAGGAATTAGGGTGGTATGGAGAAAATTGTTTTGTTCTCCTGATTTTCCCCTTCTAAACTTTATTCAGCAGTCACTCAGTCAGTCACATACAAAGGTAAGAGGGAATGGGGAGCAAAAGTGTGATGAGGAGTCAGGATTGAAGACTTGCAACCTGGACCTACTGGCTAATTTATTGTGCCACCTTAGATAAGATATCTTCTTCTGCAGTAACTTCTGAAACCAACTACACTACAATTCTGACTCTGCCTGGAGGTGGCCATCCTTACAACAACAATTAAAAGCAATGCATCATCCTGAACTGGATCTCGTAATAGAGGAGAAAATGCCCAAAAGGACATTATTGGGGTTTATGAAAAAAAATGGAGTACAGACTGTACAGTTTATATGTAATGTTAAATTTCTTGAATTCGATTATGGTACTTCAGGTAGTTATGTAAGTGAATATCTTTGTTCTTAGGAAATGTACATGGAAGTATTACATATTCAAGGAGCTTATATCTAAGCAAGTATATAATTCATTATGCTCTATAAGAGAGATGTTTGAGCTACTTGTATCAAAAGCTGTATTTTCATAGACTTATTTTCCTTCCTTCCTCTCAAATGTTTAGAAAATATATAGAAAGAGAGAGAGAGTCTATGGCAAAAGTGGCAAAATGTTAAAAGTTGGTGGATCTGGTTATCTGAGTGGGGGATATGTCAGAGTTCTCTGTATGGGGCTGGTCTTATTTTTGCAAATGTCCTGTAAGTTTGACATCATTTCAAAGTGAATTTTTAAAAAGTTACATTGAGATACCATTTTCTACCCATCAAGTGGCAAAAATCCAAAAGTTAGATGATACTTGGTTGATGAGACCATGAGAAAGCAGGGACTCTCATGCATTATTGATGGCAGTGAAAAATGGTGCAACTTCAATGGGATACAACTCGATAACATCTGTATTAGTTTTTCAGCTGCTAAAGCCAATACTGTATGATGGGTTGGCTTAGACAATGAGAATTTATTGGCTCATGGTTTTGAGGCTAGGAGAAGTCCAAAATCAAGCCTTTCTCCCTGTAGACTGTGGCATTCTGGGGCTGATTGCTGATGACTCTTGGGCTTTGGCTTTTCTGTCACATGGCAATGCACAGGGTGGCACCTCCCTTTCTATTCCAGGTTCCATTACCCTCTGGCTTCTAGATTCTCATGGCTTTTTTTTCTGTGTCCAATTTCCTGCTTATAAGGACATGAGCCATATTAGATTAAGGCCCACCCTCATTTAATTTGGGCACATCTCAACTAACAGCATCATCAAAGATCCTATTTACAAATGGATTTGCACCCACAAGGACCAGAGTTTGGAACTTGAATATGCCTTTTGTGGGGGGCATCAATATACAATAATGCCTATTAGAAATATTAGGTATTTCCTTCAATAATTTTTGTTATTAGAGCAAGTGTAGGCCTATACAAAAACCACACATAAAGTATAGAGTCCCCATGTATCTCCCCCTCAGACACAGTTTTCCTTACTACAGGTATGGCTGGCCAGTCAGCCATTAGCTTATAAAATATCCTTTGTGGTCCTGAGTCCACCATGAATAATGAAAGATGTTCTTATCATGGGAAATTACAAAGTTGTACAGATCACTTCATCAAGAATCGGGGTGGTGGGGGACTCTCAAGGCCCAACTCTTCAAGTGAAATCATTGCTCTCCCCCCTATGTGGGACATGACATCCAGGGTGAAAGTCTTCCTGGTGACATGGGAGCTGACTCCCAGGGATGAATCCAGACCTGGCAACATGGGATCAACAATGCCATCCTGACCAAAAGGGGGGAAAGAAGTGGAATTAAGAAAGTATCAGTGGCAGAGAGAGTTCAAATAGAGTTGAGATGCTACTCTGGAGGTTGCTCTTACACAAGCTTCAGGTAGACCTTGCTACCTATCATAACCTGCCAACCCCCAATCAGGACCATTCCAGCCAATCCTTATATATGCCTAGGGCAATATATAAGATTTCACAAGGGTTCTGTGCACTAGAGTAACTTTCCAGAAACCTGAAACCTCCAGATGGGTCCCTGGTCCAGATAAGTCCTGAAACCTAGCCCAGCCTCTCCAGAACATCAGATAAGTTTCATCTCCCTACTCCATATTAGTGACAGATCCTTCCAATATGAAAAATTTAGAATTGCCATAGCCCAAACACCCCTAAAGAGAGGGATGGAAAGCTCAAAGGTGATGCTGAGTTATACAGAGAGGATAGGATTTAACAAATGAATATGAATGCTGAATCATTAAATTGATATCTCTTTTAGTCTCCAGTATTTTAGAGCAGCTAGAAGTAAAAACCTAAAATTATGAAATTGTAACTCATGTCAAACTCTGAAATATGTTCTACAACTAATTGTGGTGCTTTGAAATTTATAGCTTTTATATATATCTATACATGTTATTTTTCACAAAAAAAGAAGGAAAAAAAGTTGATTGTGATGATAAAAAAAAATATTTAAGCCCTCTAGCCTCCTATATTCTGGAGCAGCTAGAAAGAAAAATCTGAGAAAATCGTATGGTAGGCCATGACAAACGCTGGGATCTGTCCTGTAGCTACTTTTTGAAGAGTGCTTTGAAAACTATTGCTTTTTTATTTCTTTGCTTTGTATATATGTTATACTATAAAATAAAAAAGTTAAAAAAAAAACATACAAAAAAATTAGATGCAGTTAAGCAACTAAACTCTGGCCAATAAAACATAGGTTCAAACATTAAAAAAAAAAAAAAAGAATGGGAGGGGCAAAGACCAACCACATTTTTCATTATGTACACTTTATTCAAAACTTTAAAAATAAAAAAAGGTTAAAGACAAAAATGAATAGACAAAACAACTCACCAATTGAGTTAAGAACAAAGGCATCAATAAAAAGTTTGGAATTCACCGTATGATGGAACACCTTTGCAGAGTTCTGAACAGAGGACTGACAAAATCTGACGTATTTTAAAGAGACCACTCTAACAGCCAAGTGCAGAATAAACTGTCCCAGGACAAGGGGGAAACAGGGAGTCCCTTAGATGCGCCGGTCTGCGTTGGAGATGAGGGCGACTTAGACTAGCACAGCGATAGTGCAGATGGAGAGAGGCGCATGGATTCAGAATATGTTTGGGAAGTAAAGTCAACACCACTTGCTGATGGATTGGCTGTGAGGGTGAGGGAACATGACAGTTTTTTGCCTTGAGCAATGAGATCTCAGAGGGTGGTAAAATAACTTAGAGTCGGTGTGGTTCATAAGGTTTCAAGGAGGAGATTGCAAATCAGCAGCGCTTTAAAGGGCATTAGGATCTGAGAAGGTGGTGAGAAGGCATTGCAGATGGAGCCTGCAGGGAGCAGAGGGAGGGCTCTGCCCTGCCCACGGTTAGGTCTCTCTCCTCACAGTTGTTTCAGGTTTATCTGCATTCCAGCTCAGCTCAGGCCCAAGGGTGTGAAGCGTCTTGAAACCAAATTCTTTATTTCCCATTACAGGCTCCTTTTATCTGCTTACTGCACTTCCTGTGACCAGTTTCCTTACAGTAACTGAAGAGTTTCTAACGCACACTGCCATTCTGAGAAATATACTAAAAGGGAAAAATCAACCAGTCAAATGGGGAATGTCTAGCTGGGTTAAAGACATTGCTTTTTCCTTTGCCAGCAAAATAATTGAATTACCTTCTCTTGGATGTCTCACTGTAAGGAAATGGCAAAGAACAGTGAAATTTCCCTGGAGTCCAGGTCGTATGCTCCAGCATTTGCTTCTACTTTTAAGGCTAATTGGTAGGTTAAGTAGCTTTTGTTTTCACCTCTCCTCTCCAGTCAGGAAAAAAGATTTTATAAACTTGACTCCTTAGCAAAGAGACACCTTTGCAGATTCTGAACTTACCCTGAAAGGAAAAATGCCCAAGAAGTCTGTATTTCTGATGAAGCCTCTGGTTTCCACTTTGGGGGTAGATTGGTATTATCTGGGTTAGATTTTAATACCAACAATCCAATCTCTCCCTTCCTACACATCCCTTTTACCAAACAGAATCCGACTGCTCTTTCCCCTTTAAAATTTAGCATAATTCCAATACTCTTGTCAAGTAGGCCACGTTCTAAGGCAGTTGATGAACTAGGACAAGTAACAGACTGGCAAAAGCTGCTTCACCCAAATCACTTACGAAGAAACCAAGTTGGGTTTAAAGCGGAGAAATTGCCATGCCCCCATCCGTCACTCTTTTCTTGCACAGGTGGCATATCATGGCCTATAAAAGGGTCATCAGTTCTGGGGCTTCGAGCAAAAGAAACTTTGAGAACATGTTAATAAAAAAGTAAGGGAAAAATGACTGAGATTAAAGTGTGTGGGTACCTGCGTGTGTGTAAACCTGACCTCACTTTCTTTTTAAGCCGAGGCAGGTTTCACTTCAGTCTTGTGGTTCTACCTGGAAAAAAATTTTTTTTTTTTTGTAAAATCCAAAAGGCTGTGAATGGAGAAAGTCATTAAAAATCAGTTCAAGCTGTGACCTTCTGAATGTGAAACAAAATCTACATACAATGCAATGTTCAGCTCCTCCGAAAAAGCTGAAATTGAGATTTAGACACAGAGGCAGCAAATATGCTCAAATTCAAACTTCACATTATCAATGACACAAATGGCATTCAAAAACTTAATCCAGACATTTTTCTATTTTTGAACATGTTGTATTAGGGAAGAGTAATGCTTTAGATTTAGCTTGCCTCGAAACAAAAAAAGTCTATATTTTACTTGCAAATAGCATTTGGTAATATTTCTTAACCTTACAGATTCAACATTCACAAGTAGCTGAAGAAAACTGTGTTTTAGAAATGATATTTGCTTAGCTAATACTAATTTTTCTATAAAGTTTTATGGGAGAAGTGGAAGAGTAGCAGTGAGTCACCAAAGGGGCCATCAAGAGACCCAAAAAACAATTTTTTTTTCAAATAACCTTTACTCTAAATTTTTGGAAATAACAGGGGAAAAAGTCAAAACTGGCTCTTCCTAATGAAAATCAGACAATCCATATCTAATACATGTGTCATGGAATTGTAACATTCTTGGGGGTCAAAACTATGGCTTGTTGTCATACATTAAGGTCCCAGATGAATTATATCTATTTTTGATTGTCCTATTCTGTTCCACTGATCTATTTAACTATTTCTATGCTAATATCATATACTTTTTCTACTAAATGATTTCATATTAAGTTTTAATATGTGTAAGATCAGACTACCCACACCATTTTTTTTTTCAAAATCTTAATTTAATGGAAAATGGATGAATTATTTAACCAATGCTGCAGGCAAAATTGGGTAACCATCTGAAATAAAACAAAAATAGACCTCTACCCTCATGCTATATACACTGTTATGGGTTGAAGAGCTAAATTTTTAGAATAATAAAATTATCAGTATATTCCTAGAGTTACAGAGACTTTAAGCAAGAAAGGAGACCCAGAAGCCAAAAGGAAAAGATAGGCACACTTAACTACATAACTGAAAACTTTGTCTTGCAATATCCATTTTAAAGACAATGAAAAGATATGGACAGCCATGTGACCCATAATAATAGTAATATGGAAAATGTTAGGAAAGATACTTGTAATAGAAATATAGACAAAGGAAATGGAAATGTACAGAAGAATGGAAAAAAACAATAAATATATGATGATAGTTTTAAAACTCACTGGCTGTTTTAGTTTGCTAGCTGCCAGAATGCAGTATATCAGAAACAGAATGGCTTTTTAAAAGAGGAATTTAATAGGTTGCTCATTTACAGTTCTAAGGCCAAGAAAATGTCCCAGTTAAAACAAGTCTATAGAAATGTCCAATCTAAGGCATCCAGGGAAAGATACCTTGGTTAAAGAAGGCCGATGACGTTCAGGGTTTCTCTCTCAAGTGAGAAGGCACATGGCAAACACAGTCAGGGCTTCTCTCTTGGCTGGAAAGGCACATGGTGAACACGGCATCATCTGCTAGTTTTCTCTCCTGGCTTCCAGTTTCATGAAGCTTCCCGGAGGCGTTTTCCTTCTTCATCTCCAAAGGTCGCTGGCTTGTGGACTCTCTGCTTCATGGTGCTGCAGCATTCTCTGCTCTCTCTGAATCTCCTTCATTCTCCAAAATGTTTCCTCTTTTATAGGACTCCAGAAACTTATCAAGACCCACCCAAATGGGTGGAGACATGTCATCACCTAATCCAGTTTAACAACCACTCGTGATTAAATCACATCTCCAGGGAGACACTTTCAAGCATACAGTATTGAATAGGGATTATTCTGCCTTTATGAAATGGGATTTAGATTGAAACATGGCTTTTCTAGGGGACATAAATCCTTTCGAACCAGCACACTGGCAATCAGGTTAATACCAATTCAAATAATGAGATACAATTTTTCACCCATAAGACTGTAAATTTGAAACATGTAATGCTGATAATAATGGCAGTAGATCATATTTATTAAGTGATTAGTATATGATAGGCACTTTTTATGGATTATCTCATTTAATATTCACAGTAATCCTAAGTAGGTTGTTTTTTTTTTAATTAAGGAAACAACTCAGCATGAATACAGCTAACAAATGGAAAACTAAGAGTGAAACCCAGGCAGTCTGATGCCCGGAGCTCACTCTGTTTCAGTATCCCCAGTGCTGACCAGGAGGCCAGCATCTGGGCCTGCTCATACCTAGGGAGTGGCAGTATGATTTACTACGACCTTTAGAGAAAGCAGTATGGCAATAGATATTAATATTAAAAGTGTCCATTCCCTTTGACCTGCCATTCCCCAAATGAAAGATCCACCTTGATGCTGGCATTACCTATTCTTTGGTAGATTTATTTGGTAGAACTTACCTCTAAAAGCATCTGGGCTTGTGGGTGGGTTTTTTTTTTTTAATAAACTTTTTTTATTAATTAAAAAAATTAACAAAAGAACATTAAGATATCATTCTATTCTACACATACAATCAGTAATTCTTAATATTATCACATAGTTGCATATTCATAATTTCTTAGAAAATTTGCATCGATTTAGAAAAAGAAATAAAAAGACAACAGAAAAAGAAATAAAACGATAATAGAGAAAAAAAGATTATACATACCATACCCCTTACCCCTCGCTTTCATTTACCACTAGCATTTCAAGCTGAATTTATTTTAACATTTGTTCCCCCTATTATTTATTTTTATTCCATATGTTCTACTCTTCTGTTGATAT
>PVIY010003098.1:0-117738 GCA_004026745.1 Myrmecophaga tridactyla
CCTGGGGTCTGAATTCCTTGAGGAGGGATTCCACCTGAGTTGGGCTTCACCCCTCCCGTGGGGAAGGCACAGGCTCGAGACAATCCCTGCCTGAAAGGAGCTTGTTTCTGCCTGTGCCTGGGTCAGTTGCAGCCTGAGAAGTCCTGCCACTGAATCCAGAGGCAGTCAAGCCTTTGTAGAAACACAGCCACAAAAACCTCTGTTTCTTTTTTTTACTTTGTCCTTTAGCCCAATGAGTGACCTCTGCTTTGACCAGATTCACCTGAGCTGGGGGCCTATTTTTAGTAGTCAGAGTTTGTTAATTAATGCCACAATTGGTGTTTGGTTGGACTCAGCCCCTGCTGCTGTTAAAGTCTCTTTCCTTTCCCCTCTGGGAAGCAGACTGTGGGGGAGGGGCGCCGGCCACGGCGGCTTGGGGAACTCACGGTTCTGAGGGGGCTCCCAGCCAGTCCAGCTGGTCCAGACTGGTGTACGCTGTGTGTCCAGTCACTGACGTGGCTCCAGGAGCTGTTCTGTACTGTTTCTGGTTATTTAGTAGTTGTTCTGGAGGATGAACTAAAATGCGCACATTGCTAAGCCGCCATCTTGGCCACACTATCCCAGAGCAGACATCTAGACAACGTTGTTTGAAACCAGAAACCAAAGAACAAGCAGATACTAGCCACATGCCTTCCCAGATCAGCTTTTCTTTTTTTTTTTAAGACTGAAGATCAGCTTTTCTTGAGTCAAGTTATCTTTCTCTGGATGCCTTAGTTTGGATGTTTTTATGGCCTTAGAACTGTAAAATTATAACTTAATAAATTCCCTTTTTAAAAGCAATTCCATTTCTGATATATTGCATTCTGGCAGTATTGCAAAATAAAATACATACAACGTAGCATTATCCAGCCACAAAATAAATGAAATCTTGATGCATGCAACAACATGGATGGACTTTTCAGACATTATGCTAAGTCAAATAAACCAGACACAAAAGGACAAATATTGTATGATCACACAGATATGATATTATTTTAATACACAAATTCATTGAGTTAAAATCTAAATTATAATTTACCAGGGGATAGACCAAGTTTGAGAATGGGAATTTGATGTTTGAATTGTGCAGAATTTCTGTTTGGATTTACTGTAAAGGTCTGGAATTGGATAGTGATGAAAGTAGCACAATTTGTGAGTATAGTTAAAAGCACTAAATTATATAGATAATTATCCTTAAAAGGTGAAACTTTAGGTCGTAAATGTTACTAGAGTAAAAATTAAAAGATAAAACATAGGACTGTATGACACAGTGAATCCTATTTTAGGTGATGGAATATAGTTAATCGTACATATATAAGAATGTTCTTTCATAGATTATTAACAAGTGTATGACACTAATGCAAGGTGTTGATAATTGGGTAGTATATGGGAAAAATACACCAAATGCAAACCATGTTAATAATACTAGTTTAATAATTTCTCATCAACTATAGCAAAGGTAACTACTGTTTTAAAAAGTACAATTACACAAAATTGCTATCATCAATTACAGCAAATATTCCACACCAATGCAGTATTACTGATGGGACTGTATAAGAGAATCCTGTATTTTATATCTGATTGTTCTACAAACCCGCAACTTCTCTATTAAAAAAAGGTAGTTTTATTTTCTTGCCAAACTGGATATTGGGATGCTAAAAAAAAGTCTCATCATCTAAGTAAGGCCCAGATATGACTGAGCCTGTGCGTGTAATGTGTTACATATAACTCCTGAGGCACAATTCCTCTCCTTTGTTAGAATATGGTGAAAATATATTCTCCTTATCTGTGTCTTGCCATTTTTTCCCCTGGAACTTTATGATGAGCTTAGTCCCTAGGCAATAAATCATTACCAAAATAAAAATAGTGTACATTTAATATAGTCTATGAGTGTAGGAGCTTGCCATTTGGCACACTCAGATCAAATATATGCCTTATTAGGGCATCATTCTGCAAGGTATTTTGCCTACTTGTCCATTCTCAGCAAAAGAATCTTAATGAGAAGAGCACCTGGTAGGTTGACTAAGTTTAGATAGCTATACATCTCAAGCCTTGAAGGGAAATTTTTGATTTGGGATGTAAGAATTCATTGAAATTACTGATCTAACATCATGGACTGAGAGCCATATTATTTTTCCTAAACCATTAAAACAAATATAATTTTAATAATCACAAATGCCATAAAACTTCTCCTTACTAAGCAGCTTATTTAAACTGGTGGCAAGCCAGGTAGAGGCTAAGAGAATTGATTCTCCTCTGATATAGATGATTCTTCTTTCTTTGTTTAGTTTCAACACAGGAACATCACTTAAATATAACAAGATGCTTATCCCTATTTGCAGAAATGTTTAGTCTCTGGGTATGAAATTGTTAAAATTTCACTCAATGATTTCAGCATTCTTCATTGAATACCCTTTGCAAAATATCTGATGCTCTATTATCTATTACAGGAAAAAGTTTCCCAACTATTTGTTTGGTGCTAGCTACCATTTTAACAATTATGTCTTTGTAACTATCTCCTAGTGTGTAGATAAGTGCCCCTCTCCCCTTTATTTGAGGAGGATAATTTTTTTGTGTGAGGGTAATTTTTTTTAATCGTTTATAAACTGAAAATAGTTTGCTTGTTGAAAGATACTTAATACCATTATATTTTCTGTGTAATATTTTAAGCTATTTTAACATCTTCCTATCTGCAAAAATTTTTTTGTTCAACCTCTTTACACTGAATATTGATACAAAGTTTATTGACCTCTTGCTATCCCAGAAAGTATCTTAACAGAAGACTAAGAGAGAAAGAGGGGATAAAAGAATGAAAGTAGGAAAGAAAGGGTAAAAAGAATAGGAAGAAAAAAAAGAGAACAGGAAGAAAGTACGAAATGCACATGTATATTGAGTTACTACTGAATGACTAACAATACATTGGTTTATCAGTGTCTACAATTGAGAGGAAAAATAGAGAAATAATCTAAAGAAAATAACCTTAAGAGCTTTGTAAACAGAAAGTTAAATTGCCCAATTTTTTGGAGCTCCAAAAAAATCTTTCTGAAGGAAAAATTTTCTCTATAAACTCATAAACATTTGTGAGGAGAAAAATATAAATCCATTTTATCTCTCCCAGGCAATATGCATCTTATTTTCAGGGGTTCTTGGTACCACAACCTATTTTGATTGATTAAATCTTTTGTTGACGTACGCAGAATATCTGTAACCTTTTGTATAGAGACACAAATAGAACGTGAGTCCTCCATTTTAGGAGAAAGGATCCTGGGTCTGAATTAGCAGTACATCAGAAATGCTGGTCCCTTTTTTGTTCCATTTTGCTTCAGTAAACTATCTTCTTACCTTCATTGGAGTCCTTGGAAAAACAGGTTATATGGGGAAATTAAACAGAAGGGTAGGTTTTAGCTCCTGAAGAATCTGTTTTTACAGATGTGCCTTCAATCTTTTGCATAAAATATGGGAATTCCTAGAGCTTCAGCCATGCTTAAATTCCAAAAGAATTTCCAAAATGTATTCCAAACACAATAATAAGTGATTTTAGGATTATCTGCTTTTGTTCCTCTCCAATAGCTTAGAAAATTGAATCAACTGAATGTGAACTTTTTATTCACAGCTAGACAGAAGATAGCCTCCACTGAATTATTCATACTAATTGAGGGGTAGAAGAAATATCATGAATAAATTAAAATGACAGGTGAACAAAAATCTCTGTATTTCTGTGGCATATTGCTTTTATCCTTGAGATAGAATATTTCAAAATATATTACAAATATTTGTAATGTTTCAGCTTTTAGAAAGTGAATTTGGGGGGCATCCAACAATAAGGAATTTTAACAGGCCCCAGATCTATAAAAATTAGCAATTCCCAGTTGGTCATCTCAAGGGAGTTAGATTCTTACAAAAGACATAGAGAAGAATGCTAAGGTTTATCAAAGAGGTAATTGCTATGACAACTGCTACAGAGACATGGTGATGAGGTATATTGGGGGATGGGTGAGCTTGGAGGAATCAAGAAATTAAGAGAATAGGTAACATATGAGATGAATGATGAAAAAGATTTATCTAGATAGCTGATGGGGAAGGGACTACCAGAGGGATCATTGTACGTGAAACAGGAGACCCAGTGCTTCAAAGAAAACCAAGTAGCTCCTCAGAGCTTTGGCCAGCTCCAGGCAGCAGTGGAAATCTGGTCTTGGCTTCCACCATGACCTTGATCAGCATGACAAGCTGTTTCACTAGTTATGATTAAAGTAACCTGCAAAGTAGAAAAGCATATGAGGGCTTTTTATAAAAAAAAAAAATGGATTTCTGGACACCATACCTGATCAATTAATATAAATATTGAGTTGGCCCCAAACATTTGCATTGTTAACAAAATATCCTTATATTTTAACTTTTCATTAAAATGTGACAATTATTGTTCTGTGACATTGAATGCACATTATAATCACCTATGAAGACTTAAAAAAAAATTCCAATGCCTAGACTTCACCCCAAATAGTCTAACCCAGATGTCAGTATTTTTCATAGCTCTCCAGATGATTCTAATGTATAGCCAAGTTTGAAAACTGCTTGTCTAAAGGAGGAATCAATACATTTTTGTTGTTGTTTTCTTTGGCTGATGTGATGCAGCTCTTCGATGACTTTTTTTGATCAAACACAGTCCACTTTCCTAGATACTTAAAATCCACTTTTAACTAGTGCCAAAGTTATGACCATCTATTTGTGTTTGCCAATATTTGAAACAGACCTTGCAGCCTAGTAACCAAAAATTATGGCTTTATACAAAAAGCAATAAGTTAATTGAAAGAATGTTAGAGAAAACAAATTCTTTAGGGAGACCATATATAAGTAGACCCAAGTACAAAGTTCTAAGGTTGAATGTTCCAAGAGCCCTATTGCAAATGGCTCCAGAACGTGTTCCATGAATGTATTTTAACCATGATCTGTTTTAGCTTTCAGAGAAGACACCACTCGTTCCATATGCCTATGAACACACTAACTAATCATTGTTAATTTTCTCATAATAAAGTGTGTTTACAATGGGCAAGTGTTTGTTGCAAAAATCATTTAGACACATTCAGAGGTATTTTCTTACTTATTTGATTGCTTGTTTTTCCTAAAATCTATTTAATATTCAGATTTTAGGAAAACTAAAACTATCAGCTGCCTCTCAAAATGGCTCTTGCCTCTCAAGTTTGTACTGCACAGTCACTACCCGTTTGTCAGTACCTCCTGCAATTACTAAGAAGAAGGAAAGGAAACAAACTAAGCCACTAACATAATATCCAACTGTACCAGGAGAATTTATGACTAGTCTTTGCTTGCTTTAATGCAATGGTGAGAAATATAATGAAGAATAGCAAAAAAGTTGGATGTTAAGGGGACAGACAATGCTTTTGTTGACTGAAATAACAGATGCACCAGAATTTCAATCAAGTAATAGGGATATAAGGGAGGGATAGGAATAAAGTAATAAAATATCCCATCGTTTGCTGAAGATAGTTATTGGTAGTCTTGAGTCTGGGCTGCTGCTCTTTCCCCCTGGAAACTAAGGTTGCTGAGTAGATCAAAAGCCACGGTCATGCATGATTTGGAGTGTGGTTAGGGTAAAACAGTTGTCCTTCTCCACATTCTCTCCGAACTGTTCAACATGGAAACAGAAGGTGAAAAGGAAAATGTACGATCCATTCTAAAATGTTATCTTCATCACTTTCATAATTATGTCTATAGTTAAGACCAGTTACTATAATTGGTTACATTTTGTCCTAGTATGAAATGAACCTAATAAGATCCCATTCTTCATCCTGTACCATCAATGCCACCAAATCACTCATGATATTCAGCAAGTTATTAAATATAAGAAATCATATACATTTACCCCCCTGCCTTCTTTGATTATTAAAATCAAAGGCAACTGATTCTAGGGCTGAGGCAGGTAAAGATAAAAATTAACGTGGATCTTTTTGTAGTGCCAGAAAGTAAGAAGTAATTAAAAGTCAGAACGATTGGAGTTTGTCAAGGGGACACAGGAGTCAACCTGAAGGAGAGCCCAGTGGCCAAGCCTAGAGCAATTTATGCAACAAAAATCATTGACATAGATGGGATTATAATCTAAAGTATAAAATAAATACCCATGATTCCATACTGATACAAAGAAATGGCTGAATAAACACATGGGGAATAAGAGGCAAATATTTCTTAAGGAAAAATTCTAAATAATTTACATAGAAACTCTCCTTTTCCGAAGATGGAACTTAATTTCCCTATCCTTGAGTGCTGGATGGGTTTAGTGGCTTGCTTCCAATGAACGGACTGGGGAAAGGGGAAAATACTACACTTGTGGTGGAGAAACCTGATAAACACTACTTTGGCAAGATGATTAAGGTTAATATTATTGGTGATGTCATTTTGATATCATGTACCACCTGATAGGATGTGATGAGAATAATACTTCATCTTTGAGATACTCTTCCCCCAAAACTATAACCCCAGTCTAATTATGATAAAAACATTAGAAAAATCCACATGAAGGGATGTTCTACAAAATATCTAACGGGTGTTCCTCAAAACTCTCAAAGTTATTAAAAATAAAAATAAAATAAAGGAAAGACTGACAAACTACCACAGGCTAAAGCAGACTTAAGAGACATGATGACTAAATACAGTACGGCATCCTGGATTGGATCTTGGATCAGAAAAAGACATTAGATGAAAAACTAGTGAAATCCTGGAGTTCGAGTTCATAGTAAAGTATCCATGTTGGTTTCTTAGCTTTAAGAAATGTCCCTAGTAATGTGAGATGTTAACAACAGGGGCTGTAGGCAGTTTACTGTAGGCAGTAAACGGGACTGTCAACTTTCTGAAAATCTAATACCATTCCAAATCAAACATTTATTTTTAAAATTCAAAGGCAAGCCAACATTGATAAATGCATGTCATGAATCTGAAAATAAACATTTCACTAAGCAGATAATTTTTTAAATAATATTTTTTATCATGCTAAGCAGATAATTTTTAAATGTGTCAATTAGAGGCATTTTAGAAAGAAGATGCCAAGACAATACTATGAAAGTTTCATGCACAGAATTTAATATATAGCGCCACTTCTTTGTTACTATTTAGGAAAGTTTTTTATTTAACTTACTTTCTTTTCCCAAAACAAGCAAACAAACAAAAAGATTAGTATTGTGCAAATGCTTTCAAGTAAACATTTTCCTTGGCTTCCCCAGTGATAATTTTTCCACCACTGTAGGAGATTACAGTCTCTGTAATTCCCTAAAGAATTCTCACCCTTAGTTTTAGGTTCCTTTTCTGGAAGAACTTGAAATTGTTTTAAGCACTCTCTTAACCCCAAGTGTATACAGAGATGTTCCAGACCAGAGGCAGAAAAAACTTCATTCTTTACTCTTTAAAGGGAGGGTCTGACAGTTTCAAAACAAAGGGCTCACAGAAATCAAACTTCTCATTACTAGCATTTCCAAGGACTCTATCCAAAAAAAAAAAAAGCCCGTACCAAGGCTCAGCTACAAAAGATTTCACTGAGAAATATTCTTATACATTTAAACAATATTTCAATTTACTTGCTTCACTTTCCTCAATAGATTTCTTGCCACATTTTCTAGACTAATGTATTGTCAGGTGCCACATACATGATGTAAAAAGAACATAATTAGGCTGAATCTATATGAAAAACAACTCACTTTAGTTGATGCCACCTAGTTAAAAATTCCCAGAAAATTTCTAGAAGATGGAAAAATTTGAAGAGCATATGTGTAACACTTGTCCAATTTTTCTTTGATTCCTAAAATTTCCATTGTCTATCCTTGTGAATACATCATTTTCATATTCTTCCCATTTCATTTAAAATGGTCAAATTGTCTTTCATGTTAGCTACAAATAAGGAAAAATATCCCTGGGCATGCAATACCTAAGTCCAAATAGGCATTATTTCATTAGCTTCATGCTTTGAAGACATATTGGCTACATGTTAACTGCCCAGCAGAGCTGGTATAAATTAAATCTAAAAGGGCCATTCATTAAAAAAGCATTGAGAAGTGTTCTCAAAAGCAAGGCCCCTTGGCTAATTTTTTTATCAGAGCAGTTACAGGTTTACAGAAAAATCATGCAGAAAGTACAGTGTTTCCTTATATCTCCCATTCCACAAACAGTTTTCCCTGTTACTAACATTTTGCATTAATGTAGTAACTTTGTTATAAATGATGAACCAATTTTATGACAATTATATTATTAACAATAGTCCATAGTCTAAGTGAGAATTAACTCTGTATTGTACATGTCTATGGGATTAATTTTTTTTTGGTAACATTTATCCAACATAAAATTTCCTATTTTAGCCACTTTCAAGTATAAAATTCAGTGGTGCTAACTATATTCACAATGCTGGGCTACCCTAATCCACCATCTATTACCAAAAATTTGCCATCACCCAAAACAGGAACTCTCTACTAATTAAGCACTCCCCATTCCTCACCCCACACCTGCCTCAGATAACCTGTATTTTAATTCTGACCCTATGAATGTCCTTATTCTAATTATTGCATATAAGTGAGAGCATACAATATTTGCCCTTTTGTGCTTGTTTTATTTCACTACATTTGATATCTTCAAGTTTCATCCATATTGTAGAATGTATCATAACCTCATTCATTTATAGCAGTGAACAAAAATCCTTTGTACTGCTATTTTACATTTTGTTTATCCATTCACCCACTGATAGACACTTGTGTTCATTTCCCTTTTGACAACTGTGAATAATGCTGCTGTGGACATTTGTGTGAAAATATTTGAGTCCCTGTTTTCAATTCTTTTGAGTATATACTTGGAAGTGGGATTGCCATGTCATCTGTTAATTCTATACTTAACTTTATGAGGAATGCTAACCTGTTTTCCATAGTGGTTGCATGGTTTTACATTCTCACCAAAAATGTACAAGGGGACTTGTTCCTCCACATCCTCTCTAATTCAGGTCATTTTCAATTTTTTTAAATAATAGTCATTCTAGTATGTGTGAAATGGTATGTGGTTTCAATTTACATTTCCCTAATGGCTAATGGTATTGAGCATCTTTTCACATGCTTTCTGGCCATTTCCTCTTTGAAGAAATGCCTACTCAAGTCTTTTGCTCTTTTT
The DNA here is from genome assembly GCA_004026745.1 of Myrmecophaga tridactyla. Taxonomy (NCBI): domain Eukaryota; kingdom Metazoa; phylum Chordata; class Mammalia; order Pilosa; family Myrmecophagidae; genus Myrmecophaga; species Myrmecophaga tridactyla. The sequence goes on from PVIY010003098.1 coordinate 9,172, forward strand.
TAAATTGGATTGTTTGTCTTTTTGTTGTTTAATTATAGGGTTCTTTATATATTCTAGGTATTAAACCCTTATGGTTATATGGCTTCAAAATATTTCTCCTATTCTGTAGACTGACTTTTCTCTTTTTTTATAATATCCTTTGATGTAGAAAATATTTTCTTTTGATGAAATCCAATATATCTATCTATTTTTTCTTTCACTGCTTGTTTTACTTTGTTAATGTTGCTGGAAATGCAATATACCAGAAATGGGTTGGCTTTTATAAAGGGAATTTATTAAGTTACAAGTTTACAGTCCTGAGGCCATAAAAATGTCCAAAAGACATCCAGAGAAAATTACCTTGACTCAAGAAAGGCTGTATTAGTTAGGGGTCTCTAGAGAAACAGAATCAACAGGGAACACTTGCAAATATAAAATTTATAAAAGTGTCTCACATGACCGCAGGAACGCAGAGTCCAAAATCCACAGGGCAAGCTGTGAAGCCGATGACTCTGATGGAGGGTCGGGATGAACTCTGCAGGAGAGGCTCACCAGCCAAAGCAGGAATGGGGCCTGTCTCCTTTGAGTCCTCCTTTAAAGGCTTCCCGTGATTAGATTTAGCATCACTAATTGTAGAAGACATGCCCCTTTGGCTGATTACAAATGGAATCAGCTGTGGATGCAGCTGACGTGATCATGACCTAATCCTATGAAATGTCCTCATTGCAACAGACAGGCCAGTACTTGCCCAATCAGATAAACAGCTACCACAACTTGGCCAAGTTGACACATGTTCCTAACCATGACAAAGGCCAATCTGGGAAGGGAAGTCATGATGCTTGCATTTGCTGGTCCTTTGGCTCCTGGTTTCCACCAGCTTCTCTAGGTGCATTTTCTTTCTGAATCTCCAAAAGTCTGTCTCTGTCAGCTCTGAAGCTTTTTCCAAAATGCTTCCCTCTCACAGGACTCCAGTTAGCAACCCACCTTGAGTGGATGGAGACACATTTCCATGAAAACCACTTAATCCAAAAGTCCTAACCACAATTGGGTGGGTCACATCTCCATGAAAACAACTTAATCAAAAGATCCTATGCAAGAATATTGAATCAGGATTAAAGAACATGGCTTTTCTGGGGTACACAACAGTTTCAAACTGGCACATCACTCATATTTTTTGTGTAAAGTTTAAGACTCCGCTGTCTAACACAAGGTCGCAGAGATGTTCTCATATGTTTTCTTCCAGGAGTTTTATACTTTGGATCCTTCTATTTAGGTCTTCAATCCATTCCAAGTTGATGTGCTGTTGATGCTGGGAAAGTCACAGACATGCTCAGTTGCCATCTCCCAGCCTTCACCTACTCCTAGACTTCTTTTCTATTGTGTGCAGATGTTTCAGTCTGTTTCTATTCCACAGTCTTGGGGGGATGTTAGGTCTAATGAAAAGTCCCAACCACACCTTAGACCTGGAAACCAGGAACAAGTAGCCCCAAGAACTCTCAGTGTCAAGGCCCATTCACCCTAGGGTGCATAAATATCAACACTCAAACAGCACAGGTCTCTCCTCTCTGATGTGAAGGAGGGTGTGTGGATGTGCCATCCACCATCCCTGACAAAAGCAGTTGGCCTCCCCAGGGAACAGGCAGTGATGGGCTGAAATGTAAGCAATATGAACAATCCTCTTAGCCCTACAATACTCAGACCCAAACACTCCTAAGTACCTATTTATTGACTCATGGACCACTGCCAATGGCTTAACAGTCTGGTCATGTTTATGCAGTGAAGTGATTAGAGAATTAAAGGTTCCCCAGTGTGGGGAAAGGACCTATGGAAACAATTGGTGGAATGGAAAGGCACTATCTATGCTACCTATGTTGATGCACATGGCAAGGATACCATGGAAACATCATCAAAATGACCTAGCCAATAAAGGATGCAATGAACTGCTTTTTTTGGCCCCTGATTAGTCTAGAAATCCTCCTGGGAGAGAGGCAGAGGATGAGCCCTGCCCAAAGAATAAAGACAATGAACTTACTTGCAGTGAAATAGCTGGACTTCCTATGGTTGTTCCTGCCACTGGGTGAATTCAGCAACAAATTGGACATAAAAATTCCAACACCATTATATTACGGGCCCAGGAACATGGAGTACCTCTATGATTAAAGAAGGCCCAATCAGCTATTTATCAATGTGAGAGATGTCAATAGCATTTAGGAGCTATTCCCAGAAGGGCCACTCACCCACACCAGGCCACTCATGGTAGATTGACTACACTGGCTGTCTTCACCATCCCAAAATACATCCTATGCCTTGGTCATAGGAAATTACTATTTAAGGCTATGGCCTTGCCTTTCCAGTTTGTTGTGCAGGCACAGTATATATACGGGATACCTTGGAAAAGTGGCTTTGCAATCCCTTCGGGTACCCAGATGGCATCTCCTCTGACTAAGGATCCTATTTTACTGTACAATACATTCTCTGATGGGCCCAAACTTACAGAATTAGATAGACCTTTCCATTTTACCCACCATGCACAGGCAGCTGGAATTTTAGAGAGGTTTAACAGTTACCAAAAGAAGGAACTTCACCATCTACACCCTGACAACTCTCATATTGGATGAACTGTCCAAATTACTTGGATCCTCTGGAAACTGAACTCAGCAGTTCCCTAGAAGGGAAACAGTCTTATCTCACTTTCTAGCACAGGGAACAGATGAGCGTTGCGGCAGAATCGAGGCTTTCTTGCAAGTCCAACCTTAAGGGTTCAATCTTATGACCACAAAGATGAGGACTGCGGTCAAAAAGGAGGCCAAGGACATAACAATTGGGACTCTTCTTTTCAGCCACTGTAAGGGAATAATCCCACTTTTCACTACATTGTACCCTCCTCGGGATTCCCAAGATGGTGGGAGATTAGGACTGCTGGGAGGAGGGGTGGGATGATGGAAGTGAATCTAGAGAGTTTAACACACACAGGGTGAAAATCCAGGGGACTGAATCCATGGGACCTGATAAACACATACTGGAGATTAATGGGTGATGCTTACTCCTCGTTGGGTCACCAGTTCCCTTGGGAAACATGATGAGACAATTTCAAGGAGTCCTGACAACTCCAATCTATCAGGAAGGAGTGGAAGTTGTTCAAAAGATATGGTAAGGCAGTCGGGACAATGGGAAGGGGTGAGGTTACAGCTCAGAGCAAAGGGTAGACAGACTGGGTGGTCTTATTGCAAATAGGCTGAGAAAAGTGAATTCCACAGGAAGTGGTTGCATGACCACACTGTCAGGATAAATTACTGCTGCCCTTTCCTGTTTTCTACATATTTGATCTGGTAGCAAAGAAAACAGCTTCATCCCCCTGACCCAGGACATCATGATGGCAGGGAATCTGGCCAACTGCTGAAGCATCATTTGACCATTCACTCCCTGTCCCCACTTTGCCAAATTAATACTCAAAGAACTGATTTTCCCTGCCTTGTGTTTAACTAACACCAGGAAATTATTCATTTGTACCCCGTGACAAATTCTTCTATACACCCCTGGACAAACTGTTGGAAAACAATAACTCCCAGTCTAGCGAAACTCTCAGGTGGTTCAATAATATTTCCAATGTATTATTATATTAAGCAAAGTATGATTTTCTTAGAGGGCCAATGACTATAGATTTAACTCTTCTGGAAGATTATAATTGCCCTGACTGGGAAAAGTGCCAATAAATACATGAGACACAATCCATCACCCACCATGGCTGACAGTGATGAGTTCATAGCATGAACCCTTTGGGCACAGCAAAAGTCATTAGACTCTAGCCAAAGTAATGTTTGATAATCAAGTTGCCTTTGACTTCCTTCTAGCCCTAAAAGAAGACATACATACTATTGTTAACACATCCTGCTGTATGTGGGTTACTCTTCAGGGGAGGTGGAGAAAGAAGTGACTAAAATCCATAGGCAAGCCAACTGACTGCAAAGTATACAAACTGATTCTATGTAGACCTCTTTAGCTGTCTCTTGGAGAGTAGCACCCATTATTCCAGACAGGTCTTATTATCCTGTTTGGAGTAATGTTATGCATAGGTAAAACCTCCTAATCTGCTGCAGCTGCTGGTGTTCCCAAAACTTCATTGTCAACATTGTTGAGAAGCATGGACTGGTAGGCCTAACCCAACTCTAACTTCATGGCCAAGGTGGGAGATGGGCTTTTGCTGTGGAAGCTAATGCAGAGGTTTAACTTAGGCCTAGCTGAAAGGCTGAGGGGTGAGCTTGTGGGAAAGTCATAGGCACATACTTAGTGGTCATCTCCCAGCCCTCAACTACCTCCATCCCCATCTCCTTTTCTTTCATGTGCAGATGTTTTTAGTCTGTTTCCATTCCACAGCCGTGGGAAAATGTTAGGTCTAATGAAAAGGCCCAACTACAGCTAACCAGGTATGCTGGTTTGAATCTGTGGTGTGCCCCAGAAAAGGCATGTCTTTTACCCTCATTCAATGTTGCTGGATGAAAGCTTTTTGATTATCCATGGAGATGTGACCCACCTGATTGCGGGTGGTAACTTTTGATTAGATGGTTTTCATGGAGAAGTGTCTCCATCCATTCGAGGTTGCGTTGCTTACTGGAGCCCTTTAAGAGGGAACTATTTTGGAAAAAGCTTTAGTGGCTATTAGTGCAAGAGTCCATGCAGCCAGAGACTTTTGGAGATGAAGAAAGAAAGTGTCCCTGGGGGAGCTTCATGAAACAAGAAGCCTGGAGAAAAAGCTAGTAGATGTCATCATGTTCACCTTGTGCCTTTCCAGGTGAAAGAAAAACCCTGAACATCATCAGCCATCTTGAGCCAAGATATCTTTTCCTGGTTGCATTAGATTGGACATTTCTATAGCCTTACTTTAATTTGGACATTTTCACAGCCTTAGAACATGTAAACTTGCAACTTAATTCCCCATTTTAGAAGCCATTCCATTTCTGGTATATCACAATCTGTCAGCTTACAACTAGAATGCCAGAAAACTTGGAATAAGTAGTCCCAGATGCTTATCAGGATGGGAACTCATAGTGACAAGGCACTCTCCTCTGGGGTGTATAAATAATCAATACAGAAACAGCACAGGGTCTTTCCTTTCTGACATGAAGTGGAGTCTGTGGAGCTTCCATCTACAGACTCTGACCCAAGAAATTGGCCTCCCCAAGGAACCAGCCAAGATAGGCTCTCCTTCCCTTCTCTTTTAACCCTTTATGCTTCATACATAATAAAGTATTCATTTGCTAAAAACTTCTGTTGTGCCTGAGTTTGTGTTCCCACAACACACCATATGGCAACTCTCTCCACAATAGGGATCCACTTCAATTCTTTACTCAAAAATAATACTTTAGGATATAAAGGGAAGATGACAGTGTAGGGAGGTGTGAAACTTGGTTTGTTCTCTAGGGCAGCCAGTAAATAGCCAGGAAATGTCTGAAACAACAGTTTGGGGGATTCCCATGACCAGACACATATTGTACACTAGTCTAGAATGGGTGGAAGGGTGAAGATTACAATACAGAACTGTAAGTAAAGTCTCCTGAACTGTGGAGCCTGGTGCCTATCCCCTACTGGCATGGCAGGCTATTTTGGACTTGCTTTCCAGTGGGTAAAAGAAGCAGTCTCTATTAAGAGCAAGGGGAGACAACTCAACCAAACTCCAATTGTGGAAATTAATTAATAAATGCAGACTTCTGAATACAAGTTCCAACTACAGATAAACCTGGAGCAAGCAGGAAAGGAACCTGGAGGTTTCTTCCTGACAGAGCAGAGTTGTAGATGACAAAGCAAAAGAAAACAGATTTGGAGTTGGCTGAGTTCCAAATATTGGAAAAGGGCTGTGCTCTAAGAAAAGGGGCATGCAGAGCCAGGTACCAACTCAGGCTCTTGATTGGCAAACCTGGGGGACTGGGGTCTGCTCTGAAAAGGAATTTTCTATCTCTCTCTCTCTCTCTTTTTTTTTTTTTTTACATTTTAACAGCCCATTAAATAAAGCTGGAGGCATTCTCAGGTTTCAACACAGCCCAAGCAAGGGCAGAGTTAAGATATGCCTGAGTGATAAAGTAACTAGTCAGGTGCAGGAGACAATTCCATAAAAAGTGTATTTTCCCTAAGAAGAGGATGGAGGCATGGCCCAAACAAGTGGCAACCCTCATTTGGAGAATTCAGTCCCCTGGCCTGGAAATCAAAGATAACTAAAGCCCATCTACTTCAGCCTCTGTCTCAACCATGCCCCTGGCAGGGATAGGTTCTGTTGAGAATTTAACGCACTACACCACTTTACACTGATGGGGAGCTACAGGCTGGCAAGAGCTTGGGTGGATAGGAAAAACACAGAATCAAGAGACCTCACAGGAAAGAGTGGAAGACTGCTAGGTGGCATCCTCAGGGAAACTTGATACTGGCTACACCCTCTTCCTGAATCCTGGGATGGTCTTGTCTGGGAAAACCTGATAGAGTCTATTCTATCTGCAGGGGAAGAACCAGAAGAGCTGAATAAATGCTGATCACTTAAACAGAAGCTATGCTAGAAGTCTAGAATAAGTTGAACTTAATATCAAAGAACAGATAGAGAACAAAGCCAACCAACAATAAAACCCTAGGTAAAAGAGAGAAAATGACCTACAGGATAAACTAATTAAGGAAATCAGATACCTAGACATCAGCAAAAAATCATGAGTCATACTAGAAAGAAAGAAGATATGGCCCAATCAAAAGATCGTGGATCATTCTCCAGTATAGGCCATATGTTGGGTCACAAAGCAAGTCTCAATAAATTTTAAAAGATTGAAATTATACAAAACTCTTTCTTAGATAATAATAGAATGAAGTTGGAAATCATTAACAGGTGGAAGGCTGGAAAATTCAAGAATATATAGAGGCTAAATTACACACTTTTAAGCAACCAGTGGGTCAAGGAAGAAATTTTAAGAAATCAATAAATATCTCAAGGCAAATGAAAATAAGAACACAACATATCAAAATTTAGGGGATGCAAATTTGCTTAAAGTTGTGAGCAGTTTATCGCCACTTTTGTTGCTGATCTGCGCAGTTTAAGTTTGAAAGAAGGAACTGTTCCAGGACCATACACCTTCGGAGTGAGTAACTTCTTATTATAAGTCAGATTCCAGCCCTGCTAGGCAGATCTAACCCCAGGAAATCTGTGGGAACTGAACAATTGTAACTATGGGAAATATTAATAGCCATACATCTGCTTGCACTCCTTTAAAATGCATTCTGGACAATTGATCTATATTTAGCAATGAATCAATGAAAAAGAAACAGTTGATATTCTTTTGAAATACTTTCTGGCCCCAGTATGAACTAGAAAATGAGGACTATTGCCCAGAGAATGGGACTCAGTTATAATACCATATTACAATTAGACTTGTACTGTAAAAGGGAAAAAATAATGGGGAGAAATTCCATGTGTTCAATCTTCTATGTGCTTATATGCCTATAAAAATTTTCAGAAAGGAGGACAGACCTAAAAAGAATGAGTCCAACCTGGGTCCCCAAACTGGCCCAAGCTCTAGGCAAATCTGTGCAGCAGTATTCTAAAGATTCTAATACTGATATATACCCCATTGCCTGCTGGTCAGGAAGGACTTGTCTCTCCATCCCACTCCAGTCAGGGTATCCAGTTTGGCCAGGGAAATACTTAGTCCCAAGCAGGGTAATTAGCATGCAATTTTGGGCTGACTAGAGGATTGGGCAATCCTCGGAGGAGGGATCTATAGTTTTTCTACCACCTCTGAGTTGTAGAAATGGAAACTGAATAATAAATCTTCCTACGAAATGGCCCTAAGGAAGTCAAGAGTGTCTTTCAGTTCCTTTGTGCTGTCTGCAACCCCACTTAGGTGGACATTCAAATCATTTTCGCCTTCTTTCATTATTCCAGGAGCACAGCAAGGTTTTGGAAAAAGCCCATGAGGATGCTACTAGTTCACACAGCTTGCTGCTTAATAGCCAGTTCTATGCGCCTCCTGCCCTGATCATTCCTGAGACAGATCCCCAGTGGGACTCAAATGAACAGGGGAATGGAGCTAAGTTAGACCACTTTAAACTGTGTGTTGTGGTGGAGGTGCAGAAAGGGGCCCCAAAGCCACAAAATTTCAGTTAGTTCTATTTATATACCACGAGCCAAAAGAGGCTCCATGTGCATCTCAGGAGACAATACATAAAGCCTATCAGCAATACATAAGCATGGATTCTGAGCACCCAGATAAAACACTGCAGGTTAACCTGGCTTTCATGAGGCAGAGTGCTCTGGACATAAAAAGAAGGCTGCAAAAAGTAGACAAGAAGGCTGTGGCTGCCCACTGCACATGTAGAGATTGCCTACAAGATCTGCATCAACAAAGGTTGGGTCCAAGAGAAGGAGCTCTCAAGAAGCCTGGCTTTCCAGATGGAGGTGATCAAGCTTACCTAATCAGGACACCAAGGGACAGGAGCCTGCATGAGGAAAGGTGGACATTTACAGGTAAGACCCCTGGAGCTCCCTCCCACTAATGGGAAAGATCTCTGTCCTCTAGGACCACATCAATATTCCTATTGAAAGAAAGAGGGAGTGCCCAACTTGCCCTAAAAGGGGGAGTCCAGGGTGGTGAAACTGTTCCCCTTCTTGCAACCAGGCTCTAACCCTTTTAATAATGTATGTTGTTGCTGGTTATTTAAACTCCCCATGACCAACTTGCAACCTAAGCCCCTTATAACCAGTTAACCCTAACTCCAATTAGCTAAACTAGTCCTAGCCAGACTTCTTGATCTGGCCAAGTATAAATTAGAATCAAGAACAGTGGCCAGAGAATGAGACTCTTATAATAACATATTACATTTAAACCTGTAAAGAGAAAGAAATCAGATGAAATTCCATATGTCCAATCTTTCATGTCTATCAGAATAAGAACTTTCAAAATTATGGTTCAAATTAATCTTGTATTTGTTTGTGTTTGACTTTCTATTTAGTATATTCTTCTTGATAATGCCTAATTAACAAAGATCTTAAGAGCTCTATTCAAATTGCTTAAAGATAATTAAGTGTGTATAGATATAAATACTCCTAAAAGTTGCAGACATTAGGTGTTTAAATTTTGTAGCATTAAGCCCAAATGTTTAAAAATTTCAGTGCTTTATCAAGCTTAAAAATTATCCAGGTTTTTTTTTGCAACTGCAACTTTATTTTTTGTGAAATAAATGAGTTTAAGTTTTGAGAAATGGAACAAAAAATACACATAGAAGAAGCATGTGAGGTGGAAAGGACTGTACTACCCTGGACCAGGTGAAGAGCCCGACCCAGGAGGCTGGGACTGTCACGGGAAGATTTCGACTGGTTATGGAGTTGGAAGTTCTTTGAGGAAGTGGCAGGCACTTGGAGTCCCTTTAAATGTTTGGGGGAACCATTTCAGAGGATCCCTTTTCCCACCAGAAGTTGGAGGCCAGGAGGTCAGGTCATATTAGGCGAAAGGGGATACTGGAACAGATGAATCAGTCAAATATGTCTTCTCCCATGGCCAGGGTCTTGCATCCTGCAGAGGACAAGGAGACAAAATATGACCATGGGCCACTTAGTAGGAAATGTCCAGGAATGGAATCTAGATAAAGAGGTAGCAGGTGAAGAGGTCACAGCACCAGCATCCATGCAGCCTCAGTGGGGGAGTTGGGCCAAGTAAGAAAGGAAAGAAGGGTAGTAAAAAAGTAGAAAAAGGTCTGTTTTAAAGAACTACTATAGATGGAACATTTACCAAATTTAAAGCGCTGTTACCAGTCACTTTCCAGAAAGTCCAGAGGCGTCAAACTTGGCTTTTTTCTTAATCCCTGCATAGGTAAAGGGACAGCTTAGCAGGCAGTAGATTGCCTACAAGGACAGAGGCTGGGCCTGGAGCACTGGGAGGGCCTGGTGGGCATGGAGTGTGGCTGGGAAGGGGGTTGGTTAACAGGGGTAGGCATGGACCCAAGAGGGAGAGGCCAGCACAAGAGGGGAGGTGGTTGCAGCTTCAGCTGATAGGAAGGCAGCTGAGAACAAAAGGAGTCTGAGTCTGCCACTGGGTGGTGAGGGAGAGGGGCGAGGCTTGTAACCAGTGGGTGGCACCAGGGACAACTATAAAACTAAGGCAGGAGAAGAGGTGGGTGAGTCCAGTGTGCTGTCAAGGGAAGAAGCAAGTCTCTCAGGGCTCCTCTGGGGCCAGGTTCTAAATACCTGGCTGCATGTTCTTGGAGGCCAGAGCATCATCTGTCTTCTTGAACTTTTGCTGTAAAATGGGTCTGTGATAGCTGCTTTTCTCTCTTCCTCTTTCTTCCTTTTCTTGACCTAGGCTGATCAGGTTGAGTAGAGCTGGGAATGAAGCAGCTACTCCTAGTAACTTTTTTCTTCTTCAGAGGTTTTCCCATTTTCTTCCCAAGTTTAACATGTTATTGCATTTTCCAATATCCTTCAGCTCTTCCAATTTTGTCAACAATTATGTACATTTCTGCACCTACTCTCTCAGTTCTATGCCTTCATTATCTTTTCCCAAGGTTAACTTCATGGGAAGTTGTGCCCAGACAGAGAGTATTCTGTATTCCTTAATCATAGATTTTCTAATGTCTCCCACGTTCAATCCTCTGATAACCTATGCTCTCAAATTCAATCCTCAGTTTGCCCATTATAGTTAGTCCATATTAGTGAGGACTTACAGTGTTTGTCTTTTAGTTTCTGGCTTATTTCAGTCAACACAATGTCCCCAAGTTTCATTCACCTAGTTGCATGCCTCACAACTTCATCCCTTCTTGCAGCCACTCAATACATCATTGTATATATACACCACAGTTTGTCCTTCCATTCATCAGTCAATGTACCCTTAGGCCACCTCCATCCATTGCAAATCGTGAATACTGCCACCATAATCACCTGTGTGCAAAAGTCTGTTTGTGTTCCTCCTTTCAGTTCTTCCACATAGATGCTTAATAATAAGGCTGGAGATCATTTGACAACCCTCTAACTAGCCTGTGGAACAATCTCAGTGTCCTCTGGAGGGTCTGTACCATTCTACTTCCCTTACCAGCAGTGAATAGGTACAGCTTCCCACATTTTCTCCAGCACTTGCTTGTTTTCTCCAGCACTTGTACCTTCTGTTTGTTTTTTAAACAGTTTTATTCACACACTATGCAATTGATCCTAGGTAAACATTTAATGGCTCCTGGTATTATCACAGAGTCATGCATTCACCACCACAGTCTATACGAGAATATGTCCATTTCCTCTGCAAAGAAAGAAGAGGGAAAAAAGAAAGATTAAAAAAATAAAACAGAGAAACACCACCACCAAGAATCCCATACCCCTCCTTATATCCCCCTCTTATTGAAATTTAGCTTTCGTATATTACCTTTGTTACACTAATGGAAGCATATTACAATGCTATTGTTAACTATAAACCCCAGTTATCAATGATCCATATACCATTTCATTTTCAATACCTTATGATGTTGTCATTCATTTGTTCTTCCTTATGTAAGTACTTTCTTTTATCTGTACATTTAATTACCATCACTGTCCACTCTAGGTTTCACTAAGCTTTACAGTCTCAGATTTTATCCTTTATCTTTCCTTTTGGTGTCATACATGACCCTATCCTTCCTCATTCAACCATACTCACAGTCAGCTTTGTTCGTTATCGTGGTAGTTAGGTTCAGGTGTCAACTTGGCGAGGTGATGATGCCCCATTGTTCTGTTTCTGTGGAGTTCTGTGGATAAGCGTAGCACCTTCCACAATGAATGAGGTTTAACTTAATTAGCTGGAGGCTTACAAGAGAGAGGTCAGAAGAGAGCTCAGCAGCTCAGTATAGCTTATCTCAGTAATTGCAGCTCAGCCTAGACATTTGGAGATATAGAAAAGAATTGCCCCAGGGAAAGCCATTGGAACCCAGAAGCCAGGAGAGAAGGCCAGCAGATGTTGCCTTCTCAGGTAGCAGAAAACCTCAGATGAAAGCTAGTTGCCTTCTCTCTGAAGAACTATAAATTTTTGACTAAATAAACCTTTTTATTAAAAGCTGACCTATCTCTGGTTTATTGTATTCTGGAAATTTTAGCAAACTAAAACAATTATACTTCCAATACTGTGTCCTTTGTTTACCCTACTGACAGTCATTATTTCTACAATTTTCTCCAATCCTCTCTCTCTTGTCTTTTCTTATCTTCCTATACTGCTCCTTTGGTATGTCTTGTAGAGCAGGTCTCTTGCTCACAAACCCTCTGTGTCTGTTTGTATAAAAATATTTTAGATACTCCCTCATCTCTGAAGGACAGTTTTGCTGGATATAAACATTTGGAGATGCTTGGAATGTTCAAGGAGATGCTTGGAGTGCTGACAGAGCAGAAGACTAGATATGGGTATTTGGAGATGCAGAGGCCAGCAGACATCACCATATGCCTTCCCATGAGATGCTAGGCAAGCCAGAAGCCAGGAAGATCCACAGGGGCTGAGAGAGCTATTTGAAACCAGAAGCCAGGAGAGGATGCAGATGCCAGCATGTGTCTTTCCATGTGACAGACATTAGGTCTGTCTTTCTCTGGATGCCTTGGTTTGAACATTGTGTGGCCTTATAATGGTAAGCTTATAACTTAATTAATCCCCTTTATAAAGGCCATTCCATTTATGGTATATTACATTCTGACAGTATTAGCAAACTGAAACCGGTTTTAGCACCAGAGAAGCGGTGTGCTGCAGATTGCAAATACCAAATATATTGAAACAGCTTTTCAAATGAATAAGGGGAAGGTTTTGGGTGAATTGTGATATGCTTGATAGAAAAAGGCTGAATTACTTTGAACATACCTATTGGTAGATATGTGGACTATAAAGATATTTCTGATACAGTTTTAGACAGAAATGATAAATGTGTCTTTGCAAATTGGAAGGAAAGTGATCCTTGTTATAAAGTGGCAGGGAATTTGACAAAATTAAGTGCTGGTGTTGGGTGGGAGGCCAAATTTGAGAGTGATTAAACTTGGATATTTAGCATAAAAGATTTCCAAACTATATGGAAAACGCATCCTGGCTTTTCCTTGAAGCCTATAGTAAAATGCAACAGGAAAGAGATAAGCTAAAAACTGAACTCTTTGGTACAAAGAAACCAGAAATTGATGGTCTGGAAGATTCTGGGCTTCCAGAAAGGGAGACCCCAGAAAATAGTGCCTCGAGTGAGGATTTAACCAAATATAGAACCAGTCAGCCATTTCAGAAAGGAAAAATTGGAAATGGAGTTATCCAGAAAGGATTTATGGAAGGTCTTATTATCTGATGGGTGTGATCCATGTATACTGCATGGAAAACAAACAAGCTACTTGCAAGACCGGCATAAATGGAACTACTGCCAGTCTGGACTAATAGGGACAGAAAATGGACAAATTAAAGGAAAAATGACTTTAGAGGCAGAAGTATGGAAGCTAAGATCTGAAGCCAAGAAATCTTGGGGCAAGAGAGTGGACCCACCCGTCCACATGAAAAGGGGGAATTTTCCCTGGAGGCAGAGGGCTGGCCTTCTGCCTCAATGTTCAGGAAGAGTACTGATGCCCCAGGCTTTAGAGGATGTGGCCCACATTCCCCAGGGATTTGGGGGAGCCTGGCAATTGCCCCACTGTTCTGAGGGGGTTGAGCATGAGCCCTGGAGTCCATAGATAGCCCAGGTGCTGCCCTGATGGAATGGGTGGAGCTGAGAAAAAGGCAGTCTCCCAATTCCTCCCAATATTGCAACCATAATCCCAGTTTTTGGAGAGAACAAGGCTTCTGTGCAAGTCCCTTAGGGTAGAACTGTCACTCTATCAAACCTCTAGGATAAATGACTCTCAGACTTTGATATCTAATGAAGTTAGCCCTGCTGGGTTTTTGGAGTTGCTTTTGTCTGGTGACCTCTGTTTTCCTTTTGATTTCTCCCTATGGCAATGGGCACAAATATCCTATGACTGTTCCCCCTTTGTATATTAGAAGTAGATACCTTGTTCTTAGTTTCACAGGTCAACAACCAGAAAATAATTTTTGCTTTAGAACAGACCATGCCTGTAAATGACTTCAATGAGATTCTATGCTGTTTTTGACTTGGAATGGTATTTGTATTGTTACTGAAATGGCTTAAAGTTTTTGTGATATTTTTATATAATTAATGTATTTTGTGTATGGAAAGAGCATGTCTTTTGGGGGTCCAGAGGGTAGAATATGGTACTTTGAAACTATTATGAACTCCAGAAAAGCGATGTTCTTTCTCCTAATCCAATCTTGTGAGGGTATATCTATTGTTTAGGGTGGAAACTTTGTTTGGATTGCTTCCATAGAGATGTAATCCACTCAATTGTGGGTGTCACCTTTCGACTAGATAGAGACATGACTGGAGTCATGTAAAAGGGGAAACATTTTGGAGAAAGCTCAGAAGGGGCATAGATGCAGACATTTATAGATGTTTGGAGTGTCAACAGAAAGAAGATGCCCAGACATGGATGTTTGGAGATACAGAGCCCAGGAGATGTTTCCATGGGCCTTCCCATGTGAAGCTAAGCAAGCCAGAAGCCAGGAGGATCCACAGTGGCTGAGAGAGGCATTTGAAATCAGAAGCTGGGAGAGGATGCAGATGCTAGCCATGTGCCTTCCTATGTGACAGACATCGACCTTTCTTTGGGATGAAGGTATCTTTCTCTTGAGACCTTGGTTTGGATATTTTTCTGGACTTAGAACTGTAAACTTGTCACTTAATAAATCCCCTTTAAAAAAGTCAATCCATGTATTCTGGCAAAATAAGCAAACTAAAAAAGATTTGCTAAAATTTAAAGTTCAACCATTCTATTACCTGTTTTACCTTCCTGGTTGTTAAATCAAATACCACATGATGAGTTGACTTAAACAACAGAAACTTATTGGCACAGGTTTTGAGGTTAGGTGAGGTCCATAATCAAGGCATCATCAAGGTGATGCTTCCTCTCAGAAGACTGTGGGAATGGCTGTCAGTAAACTTTCGTCTTTGACTTTTCTGTCACATAACAATCATGTGGTAGACTCTCCTGGCTTCTAAGCTCTGTTGACTTTCAGTTCCGGCTGCTCTTTGTGGATCTCTCTCTCTCTCTCTCTTTCTCTCCCCCTCCGCCCTCTGCCTCCCTGGCCTTCCCTATAAGGCTTTCAGCAGTGGGATTAAGATCAACCCTGATTCAGTTGGGCCATAAGCTTTTTAAGTAAAACCTCATCGAGAAATCCTATTTACAAGGATTCATATCAACAGGAATGGATTAAGTTTAAGAACATGCTTTTCTAGGATATACAGCTCCACCCCTAAAAAAGGCATGTTCTTCCCACATGCAAAATACATTCATTCTATCACACTATCCCAAATGTTTTAGGTCATTTAGTAACAATGCTAAATTCAAAGTCCTGTCAAAATCTGTTATGGGTATAGTCTGTCCTAGGGCACATTTCCCCTCTGTTACAAGTTATATGCTTCCAATATACAAGAAAGGACATGCATACGATAAACATTACCATTCCAGAATGGAGAAGTTGGAAATAAAACAGGAGTCATGGGTTCCAAACAATTCTGAAACCCAGCTAAGCAAACTTTATTAGAGTTCAGGTTTAGAGTCATCTATGGATTGTTTTGCTTTCTGGGCCTGGAGGAGTGGCAGCCCTACTCTTCCCAAGTACTTGCACAGTGGCTGTGCTCTCCCTGAACACTGAGGTGAAGGCCTTACCATCTCCATGCCCTGGGGTAGCAGCACTCTCCTTGAACAACAGGGTGCAAGTCTTGCTCCTCCAAGCCCTGGGGCAGTTGGCTTGCCCCTTTCAAACACAGGAGTGAACTTGCCCTTTCCTACATGCATCCTGTTGTCTTGGCTTGAGGACATCTCTTTGGTCCAGGCCTTGGCTGCCATTGTTCTGCCCTTGAAGTCATTTTTTTCTTCAGTTTGTCTCTTCTCTTTCCCTTTTAGTCCATGCTGGCAGTGGCTGTGCTCATGCATGTTTCACAAGAAATTTTCAGTTTTGAATTCAATTTACAAGTATTCAAACCATCAGACAATAGAACTTTCTACAGACACTTCCTGCATAATTGTGTTCCCAGTCCTGACTCCCACTGAAATGGCTGACTGGATCCATGTTGCATGGATCCATGACTGGAGAATGGAGCCCTATTCTCCAGGGACTTGCTTTCTGGAAGCTCAGGGAGGTACCTAATACAGTCGCTTATGGCCATAGTCTCAGAGCACACCATCTAGACAAGCTCAAATTTTTCCAAACCATCAATTTCTGATTTATTTGTGCTTAAGAGTTAAGTACATAATTTATCCATTTCCTCTCACTTTTACTGTAATGCAAGGATAAGCCAGGCTGTACTGCACTTAGCTTGAAAATATCTCCAGCTAAATATCTAAGTTCATCACTTTCAAGTCTGTCTTCCATCCACCATCAATTCCACTAAATTCTCTGCCACTTTATAAAACGATCACCTTTCTCTGCTTTCCAATAACCCATTCATCATATCCTTCCAAGACCTCATCAGAAGCATCTTTAGTGTCCATATTTCTACTAACAGTCTCTTCACAGCAATCTAGGCTTTGTCTATCAAGCACTCACAATTCTTCCAACCTCTCTCTATTACCCAGAACCAAAGCCATTTCTGCATTCTAGGTTTTTGTAATAGCAGCACTTCACTTTCTGGAACAGAAAAGTATTTTAGTTTCTTGGCTGCTAAAACAGATCTCATGCACATAGTTGGCTTACACAATGGGAATTTATTGACTTGTGGTTTGGAGGCTGAAAGAAGTCTGAAATCAAGGTGTCACCAAAGCAATACTTTCTCCCAGAAGACCGGGCTGCCAATGATCCTTGGTTCTTGGCTTTTCTGTCATATGTCAGTGCACATAGTGGTTTCTCATGGTTTCTCTCATGGTTTCTCATTTCCACTGAATTCCAGATTCCATTTGCTCCCTGTGGCTTTCTGGATATCTCTGCTTCTGTCTCTCTTCTGTCTCTGTCTCTCCTCTCCTCCCCTCTCCTCTCCTCTGTTCTTTCTCAGTGTCCTTCAGTAATAGGATTAAGACCCATCCTGATTCAGTGGGGCCATACCTTAACTGACATAACTTCATTAAAAGGTCCTAAAAAGGGTTCATGCCTACAGGAATAGATTAAGTTTAAAAATATATTTTGTTCTGGGGTATATAGCTCCAAGCCACCACACTACCTGATCAAGACATGCAGGGATTACTTAGAAACTGCTTGGCTTGTCCTAATTTTTAGTTCAACTCAACCTTTTCTGCCTACCATTGCTGCGTCAGTAATGGACTTCTGCTAGTCATCAAAAGAAACTATAATATGTACAGGATTGAAATTGGTGATAACCTTTCTTTCTATAAACCAATAAACAAGAGATGAACTGAATAGGGAAAGTACAAATACATTCACTGTCTCATGGAGAAAATAGGTTTTAAATTATTCTACAAAAAATACTCTTCAAAAGGGGGCATGCTGTTTTTACAATAGCAAAAAAGTAATGCAAAAATCTGAAGGATTCTCTAGAGATACTGGGATAAATGAGGAAAGAAATGGAACATGAAGTATAATGATATACATTCATTACAAATGCAGGCAGGTATGTTTTCCTTGTCTAACTTAAGTATTAGAATCACAAGCCTGCAGTTCTGCCAATATTACTTTGTCTTTATTATATAATGGAAATTTTTTTTGATACAATAGCAACTTTTAGGAAGGTATTTGTATTTCACTTGAATGACTCTAGAAAGATGGTGAACTATCGCTTTATTAAAATTCTAGGAATTAAATGCAAAAAAGTCTTCTGTTTCCTCTTCTCCAACTTTGAGGTAAAAAGACTGAAAGAAATCTCTTTGATCAAATAAGAAGGAAGGGGAGGAGAAGGAAAGGGAGAAGGAGGAGGGGCAGGGAAAGGAGATGACAGCAGCAAAGTATTGGCATTTATATTGGAATTTTAGCATGGATCATTCTGGTCATTTAAAACCCAAGTAGAAGTTAGGAACAAGAATGAACAGGAAATAGTATGTATAGAAAATATTGTTAGAAAGAAAGGGCACTAAAATCAAGTTTCAATTTTACAATTTAGATTAAAATAGGTCCAAAGAGATAACTGTTCTAGCATTAATTGCCCATAAGATATAAATTAGCATTTAGTGACATTCAATTAAATTTTTTTCTAGAGTTCTCTAAATATTTCACACTGCTAAAGTCCATCTCTACATATATGAAAAATAAGTCCTGTGAGGCCCAAAGCATGCCATATACTTTTCTCCTGCTGCCCTAGCAGAGAAATAATAAATGTCACAAAGCTATAAACAAAATAGATGGAAATGGGATTGATACTCTTAAAGATTGAGGAAGGAGGTATCTTTTCAGTCCTGAATTCTAGGCTTTATTAATAGAGAAATATGTTCATATCTTCCAAAGTAAGGGATTGAGTTTATTTTTATAACTGTGTTTTACACCTTCACAATGAATAACTTTAAAACTAGAAAAGTCTTAAAGCTTCAAAATTTCGATGTTGGTATACTAGAAAAATCCCATCTCATAATCTCGAGCCCAGTTATTAACAGAGCTGTGGAGAAGATTTAAAAGGAAAGTTCAAAATCTAGTTTATTTAGATTTGCTTTAACAGGGTTTCTCTAAAATGAAAATAGTAAAGGAAAATGGAATCATGTGATGTGTGTAGGTTTTCTCTAAAATAAAAATGGCTTTTACAAAAAATATTTGTCTCATATTATCTTAATCTTAAATTGCTATGTGAAAGATGTACGTAATGCTGGTATCTGCTGACTAAGAATGTTGCCTTAAGGACTAGTTACTACTCAGCTGCCTTATTTTCTCAGTACTTCATTTCCCCTGGTTTTAGCACAAATAATCCCTCACCTCTGCCAGACTGGAGCATGAAAAGGAAAGGTTTGTTGATTTTGGGCTAATTCAATGTGCAAATACTAGATCATTAGTTTTGTGTCATTTAATTTTTCTGTATTTCTGTGGAAAAAAGGAAACCACAAGTAATTATAAATCTAAACAATAGTAGTAACAACAGTTTTGCAAATTTATATAATACTTCACCATTCACAGATTAATTTTCCACATTTTCTCATCTGATTATCAGTACAAAGCTCTCAAATAGGCATGTTATTATCTTTATTTGGCAGCAGAGAGAACTGAGTTAGAGAAGGTTTAACTTCATATACTTAAATATTGAATTGTAAATATATTCAGAAATACATAGTAAAAACATTCCTTCATCTCTTGGAAATTCTGTTAGTAAACTACACGGTGACGCTTTGATGAATTAGAACTTATGTTTTAAGCTATATGAGGTATTTCCCACTTTTGCTTTATGTAGTTATATGGGGGGAAAGAATTCAATCAACTGTCTAACTAGAATCCCATAGTAACAATTTCTGCTTTAATATAGTTTAACTCTAATAAAGGTGCAATTTGTCTTTTTTCTTTTGTATAACCAAAAAACTGTTAAAAGAATTTAATAGGAAAATTGGTATGCGTTTTAAGACTAAGACATTATTAAATGCCCATGGAACATGTCAGCAGCCTTATTAAAAATAGCTTGCCTCTAAGATTCACCCAAAACTACTACAAAAGTAATAAATATCCCTTAAACAAAGCTAGACAACAAACACCGCATTCCATTGCTAAGACCAAATATTCTACTCTAAAATGTCAACCGGTAGGAACACCTGTTTGGGATGATGGAAAGGCATTGCCCTGGAAGAAGAAACTGGCAAACTATGTTACAATTCTGTACTTCTTATAAATCCAAATTAAGTCCCTCTTCCACATGCAATATCTATAAAATAAGAAAATTCTCATTATTTTCTGCTACGTCAGTTTTTATATGTTTTATAAACATAAACATATAGACGCTTATGTTTCACATATATATTTGAAAAATAAAGATATACTTTGAAAGATTAATTCAATTTTATTTAAACATATGTCTAAAAACCTGGTGGTCTCAGATAACCAGGGGTTCAGTCAGGAAGGTCCCATTGGGAAAATATTTCTCCCAAATGTCACACAGGTTTTTGGTCACTGAAAGTTTACCTTTGTTTTCCCTCCTGTCCTTGTCGCGATTTAACCACACCAGCAGGGAATTTTGTCAGCAGGATGGTTTGCAGCTCAGCTTCAAAAAAGCCACCTCTTCACTAATGAGACTTTGAGAGGAGACAGCCAGAGATTCTGATAAAATTCCACCATGAAACTTTTGATACTTCCAGGTACATTTTCCACTAGACGCAGGTAAAAATAAAGATCATGAAGAGTCATGTAATAGAAATATCATAGCCAGGTGTAATCACAACGTGGAGACACAGCTTTGCTTTGAAGTTTATTTAACTCGATACAATTAGTACTTAAATATTTTAAGAGAACTAACATTTTAAATTATGTAGGCATTTAGTTTAGTTTTTTTAAAAAAATTTACCATGAACGTCAAGTAAAATTATTTTCCGGCCTAAAGATTCATTACTAATGAAGAAAAAACATTTTCCTAATTGAAAGAGAAAACGGAATGCTCTGAACTCCCACCAGACTGCACAGGATGACTTCTATCCTGACAGAGGCCTTGATGAGAACATGCTGTGCATATTGATGCTGAGGAAGGAAGAGGCTCACCTCCATTTGTGCTGCCAGGTAAGGACCTACCTGTGGGAAGGTAGAACACAGATCAACTAAGATCAAAACTATTGTTGGCTCATGCATAGGCCTGTGGCAATACCATATGAGAGAGAGTGGAAGAGTAATAAAGACCTGTACATTCTTTTCTCTAGCATAGCTCCGTAATTGCATTTCTATTCCACACTTCCAGTTAAATAGAAATTATAAACCTGTTAGCATAAAATTTCAAACCTTGGATGCAGGCAATTTAAATGCTCTAGATGGAGAGTTGGTGGAGAATTTTTGCATGGTCATCAAGAGGGTTCAGGCACATGGACTCCAGCGGAGTAGACCTACAACCCCCCTGCACAGTCTCCTGGGAAAGAGTTCACCACTTGGAATTGAAAAAAAGGGGATATCACTAAGATGTGGCCTCAGTTTGTCGTCTAGTCAAGACCAAATGACCAACCAAAAAAAATCAAGAGAGAAATCTGACAAAAAGAAAAGGAATTTATACAGAAATGTTTGCAAAATACTGGAAACACAATAGTAGAGCCATTTGGAGCCAAACTTAGAGTCTAAGGGCTGAGCTCAATCACTCTTTCCTGGAGCACTGCACACAACCTTCTAACTGGACTTACTTCCATGGATATATATAAGTGCTGTCTCTGGGAGATGAAAGAAACATGAAAACTAGCTGAAACGTGATATTTGAACTGGGTCCTTTTACTATATAGGACATTATTGGGAAAACTGGCAAAATCTGAATGAGGTCTGAGAATTAGATAGCAGAATTCATTTCCATATTTTAATGGTTGTATTGCGATTATGGAAGAGAATGTTCTTATTTATGGGAAATATATACTATGTATTAAGGAGTGATGGGACATCAGGACAGCAACTTACCCTCAAATGGTTGAAGAAAATAAAAACAAGTTCTTTGTACTAAAATTGCAACTTTCTGTAAGTTTGAAGTTGCTTAAAAGTAAGCATATGCATATGTATGTGTATATAGTGTGTATGACCTTGCCTAAACCTACCATTCCAGAATTTTTACTCATTTTTCCTTCATAAATCCTGTACTCCGGTTTGTCTAGTTTATTGGCTATTCCCTTAACAGACTGCACTCTTTCCCACTGGTATGACTTTGCTCTATTACATCCACACAAGAGCTTTCTGCCAAAATCTGCCTGTCAAGTTCTATCCATCCTTTAAGATCCTATTTAAATTACATCTCCGCCAGGCAAGCTTCTGTTAGAGCCTAGTCCAATACCTTATACATACCATGTGCTGAAAATGTATTTAATGAAAACTGTTCAATCACTTATAACTGGAATGGTTAAAGGTAAGTTAATAGAGATTGTACTTGAGCTGAGCCTTTCATCGATCTGTGGGAATTAGTCCAAAGGTGGAGGAAAACTTAATTTTTATTCTACAAGCAGAAAATAAAAGAGATAAAAAAAAGGAGCTATAAAGTGATTCTTTGAAGGTAAATTTGGAACTGCAATACAATAATCATTGGGAAGGAGTATGGAAGAGATGAAGACCTCTTTTGATCAGCAGTATAGAAGCACAGCCCTGCCATGCTAATGGTAATGAAACCAAGGACAAATGAGGATTTCATGAATAAGCAATTAAATAAAAAAGACAAGATCCTTTTTAAATCTAAGGTATATGTCTACATTCTATTTTGTTCTGTTGCTTGAAGGAACATGGGGTTGGGTCACAGGCAAAGATTGGTCATAATACTAAAACATTGCAATGAGAAGAACAATAGAAAAGAATAACATATTCTGGCTATTTCCTAAAATCACTTTCCAGGAAAATAATGCTCTAAATAAAAAAATATATATATTATTAGTCACAGTCATGGGAGAACAAACATATAATTGCTAAAGAGACAAAGAGTTCCAGTTTCTCCATGAATTTCCTGTCTAATAAAACCTAGAATACATTATTGCACTGTCCCTATATATCCAAAATACTTTATCATAAGACTACCAAGAATTATACAGATACTATTGATTGCTACTTTAATACAAATTCAGTATTTTAAGAGAAATTCCTTAGGGATGAGAAAAGAATAACAATGACTTGAGTTTCTGAAAAAAATATTGTGATAATGCTTTTTAAAAATAATCAGCAGTTTGACAACAGAAGGACTCACTCACAAAACAAACAAGCAATTTCATAATTAAAGTTGCCAGCATAAAACAGCTGCTATTTCACCCTTAACCCTGTACTCTTTTTCTCTATGACATTTTAGGAGGCTCAATATTTGTTTTAAGCTGTGGATCACCTGATAGTTTTTCAGTTTTTGTCTCAACAATTTCCTTTTAACTCCCCTGGGTTGGAAAATTTATTATTTTATTTTTGTTTTAGTAACTTATATACAACCTAAAATTTTCCCCTTCAACTGCTTTCAGATATAAAACTCAGTTGTGTTAATTACATTTTCAGTGTGTGCCTTCATCACTATCATCCACTACCAAAACTTTTCCCATCACCCCCAGTAGAAATTTGGTACCCATTAAGCAATGACTCTCCATTCCTTACCCTCATCAAAGTCCCTAGTAATCTGTATCCTAATTTCAGGTTCTATGAATTTTTTCATTCATATTAGTAAAATCATATTATCCTTTGTGTAAGGCTTATTTCACTCAGCATGATGTCTTCAAGGTTCATCCATGTCACATGTATCAGAATTTCATTCCTTTACATGGCTGCATAATATTCCATTGCATGAATAAGCCACATTTTGCTTATCCATTCATTTGTAAATGGACACTTTGGTTGCTTCCATAACTGGGCAATTATAAATAATGCCATTATGAACATTTATGTGCAAATAATTTGTTCATACTCCAATTTTAATTCTTTTGAGAAAGAAAAACTATGAGCTTTTATGAGTCTCTTCTGCTCACTTTGGATTTATTTGCTATTTTTGTTTTTGTTGTTTTTCCTTGTTCCCAAAGGTATATGGTTAGGTTTCTGATTGGAACTACCTCTTCTTTTTCTTTTTCTAACATTTTTTATGTATAGAATAACATATATACAAAGCAAAGAAATAAAAAAGCAATAGTTTTAGAAGCACTCTCCAACAAGTGGTTACAGGACATATCCCAGAGTCTGTCATGGGCTACCATATGATCATCTCACGTTTTTCCTCCTAGCTGCTGCAGAGTATAGGAGACTAGAGGGCTTAAATTTTTTTTATCATCACAATCGACTTTTTTTCCTTCTTTTTTTTGTGAAAAATAACATATATACAAAAAAGCTATAAATTTCAAAGCACAGCACCACAATTAGTTGTAGAACATATTTCAGAGTTTGACATGGGTTACAATTCCACAATTTTAGGTTTTTACTTTCAGCTGCTCTAAGATACTGGAGACTAAAAGAGATATCAATTTAATGCTTCAGCATTTGTATTCATTTGTTAAATCCTATCTTTTCTGCATAATTCCACCATCATCTTTGATTTTCTATACCTCTCTTTAAGGTTCTTTGGGCTATGGAAATTCTAAATTTTTCATATTGGAAGGGTCTGTCACTCATATGGGGTAGGGAGATGGAACTATCTAATGTTTCGGAGAGGCTGGACTAGGTTTCAGGATGTATCTGGACCCAGGAGCCATCTGGAGGTTGTAGGTTTCTGGAAAGATACTCTAGTGCATGGAACACTTTTGGAATCTTATATATTGCCCTAGGTGTTCTTTAGGATTGGCTGGAATGGTCCTGGTTGGGGGTTGGCAGGTTATGATAGGTAACAAGGTCTAACTGAAGCTTCATAAGAGCAACCTCCAGAGTATCCTCTCGACTCTATTTGAACTCTCTCTGCCACTGAAACTTTATTAATTACACTTTTTCTCCCCCTTTTGGTTGGGATATAATAGTTGATCCCACGATGCTGGGTCTGGATTCATTCCTGGGAGTTATCTCTCATGTTGCCAGGGAGACTTTCACCCCTAGATGTCATATCCTCCATAGTGGGGAGGGCAATGATTTAACTTGCAGAGTTGGGCTTAGAGAGACTGAGGTCACATCTGAGCAACAACAGAGGTCCTCCAGAAGTAATTCTTAGGCATGCCTATAGGTAGTCCTAGACTCTCTGCTACTTATATAAGCTTTACAAAGTAAGCCTCATGGTCGAGGGCATGGCCTATTGATTTGGGTGTCCCTAAAGTTTGACACAGTATAAGGGGATTCCCTGATGGTAAGGTTTAACAGTTTCATAGTGTTTCTACCCTACCTCAGGGGACTTTGCCAATACTTTTTGATTATCTGCTTAATATACTCTAGGATGTTTCCAGGTATTACAATAATCTATACAGGATTAAAGGACCTCTTATTCTGGGCTCCCTGTGTATCAGTTGTTCAAATGAGCTATACAGATAGGTTGAATGAGATTATGCACTACAGAAAATGTCAGGTCCAGATCAAACAAACCTTTCTTCCATTGGTCTCAAAGAGTATGTGTGGTTCTAAAATATATATACTGTCTTCCTTACCCTTATGTTCTGAATTACTTTAACCCCAACTTATTTGGTGTCATTCTTATCACTAAATATCAGGTTAAATATATAAAACAGCTCTCAAAATCCAGAAATAGTAACCAACATTCCAGACTTAATATGTCTGCTCTAAAAGCTTACAATCTAGGCCCCTGTTTTCTTATAAAAATTTTCTAAAGGTGACCATACCATTCTATTTCATCTGTTTCTAGCTTATTTTGTCTCACCAAATGTCCCACATGTTCATTTATATCGTTGCATGCCTCATGAATGTGCTCCTTTTTGTAGTAGCACAACCTTTGTTCATAAGTATATACCATTGTTTGCCAATCTACTTCTCCATCAGTGCATCCTTCAGCTACCTGCACTCATCAGGCATCATGTAGAGAGTCCAAAATCTACAGTCCATAAACATTCTTAATTTTAGATAATTTCATTGTCCCCAGGAGACAGAAAACCAATAAACACACCCTTGCCAAATAAGAAATCTAAACCTCCTCTTAATTCTTGTCCCTCACCCCATTATTTACCCCTGCTGTTGTGGTAGTGCTGATGGTTTCCTTTTGAGCATAGCTCACAGTATGCAATAGCAGTTTTCCCCCTGTACTCTGGACTTAAACATTCTTTATACAAGAATCATATCTTGCAAGAACTAATTCATATTTCTGGTGATAATCAGTCTTGCTAATGGCCCATAAACTTTAATGATTTTTCTCAAAGAACCAACTTTTGGTTTTATTGATTCTTTCCATTGTTCTTTTGTTCTCCCATTCATTTATCTCTGCTTTAATTTTTGTTATTTCTCTTCTTCTTTTTGCTTTGGGGTTAGTTTGCTGTTCTTTCTCAAATTCCTCCAGGTGTGCTGTTAAGTCTTCAATTTTTTATCTTTCTTGTTTTTTAATATAGGCATTTAGGGCAATAAATTTCCCTCTCAGCACAGCCTTGGCTGTATCCCATAAGTTCTGGTAACTTGTATTCTCATTTTCATCCATTTCCAGATAGCTACTGATTTCTCTAGCAATTTCTTCTTTGATCCACTGGCTGTTTAAGAATATGTCATTTAATCTCCATATATTTGTGAATGCTCTCATTCTTTGGTGGTTATTGAGATCCAGCTTCATTCCATTGTGATCAGAAAAAGTGCTTTGAATAATTTAAATGTTTTTAAATTTATAAAGACCTGTTTTGTGCCCCAGCATATGATCTGTCCTGGAGAATGTTCCATGAGCACTAAAGGAGAATGTGTGTCCTTGTGCACTGAGGTGCAATGACAATTATATGTCTATTAGGTCTAATTCATTTATCAGGTTATTTAACTACTCTATTTCCTTGTTGATCTTCTATCTGGTTGTTCTGTCTATATAGGAGAGTGGTGTATTGAAGTCTCCTACTATTATTGTTGAAACATCTATCGTTCCCTTCAGTTTTGCCAATGCTTGTTTCATGTACTTTAGAGCTCCTTTATTGGGAGCCTAAACATTTATGATTGTTATATTTTCTTTGTGAATTGATCCTTTAATTAGTATATAGTGTCCTTCTTTGTCTCTTATGATGTCTTTACTTTTAAATCTATTTTTTCCAATATTAGTATAGCTATTCCTCCTTTCTTTTGGTTACAACTTGCATGGAAAATCTTTTTCCATCCTTTCATTTTTAACTATTTGTATCCTTGTGTCTAAGATGAGTCTGTTGTAAGCATCATATTGCTGGATTATGTTTCTTAATCCATTCTGTCAATCTGCATCTTTTAATTGGTAAGTTTAGTCCATTAACATTCAAAGTTATTACTGAAAATGTGTTTCTTAGTTCTACCATTTTATCTTTTTTATTTGTCAGATCTATTTATTCTTTTCCATCTTCCTCATTGCGTTCTTTAAATTACCCTTAGTGGTACTCTTCAATTCTGTGCCCTCCTCCAGACCTCCCTCTCCTGTCTTTTTTTTTCAGCCAGCAGAACTCCTTTTAATATTTCTTATAGGGCCAGTCTTTTGTTGACAAATCCTGTCAGGACTTCTTTGTCTGTGAAAACTTTAATCTCTCCCTCAGTTGTGAAGCACAGTTTGGTTGGAAGTCTTTCTCTTCCAGGATCTTGAATATATCATACCTCTGCCTTCTCACCTCCAGAGTGCTAGTTCAGTAGTCTGAACTCAGTCTTATTTGATTTCCCTTGTACATAGTAGATTGTTTTTCTCTTGCCAGTTTCAGAATTTTCTGCTTCTCTTCAACATTTGGCAGACTGATTAGTATGATCCTTGGGGAAGGCCTATTTGGATTTATTCTGTTTGGAGTTCTTTGTGATTCTTTGACTTGATATTTATGTACTTTATGAAGGTTGAGAAGTTGTCCCCCATTATATCCTCCACCAACCACTCTTCCTAGCCCTTTATTCCTTTCTTCTTCTGAGACACCAATGATTCTTATATTTGTGCACTTTGTTTGTCTATAATTTCCCTGAATTCCCATTCAATTTTCTCCATCTGTTTTGCCATTTGCTGTTTTGAGTCTTTGAAGTCAATTATCCTGCCCTTTATATCCCTTATTCTTTCTCCTGTCTCTTCAAATCTGGTGTTGTGTGCCTCTAATATATTTTTTAATTGGTCAACAGAGTCTTTAATCTCTGTGATATCTGCTATTTTTCTATTTATTCTTTCAAATTCCTCTTTATGCTCTTCAACTGTCTTCTTGATCTCCTTTATGTCATTTGCTGTCCCACTTATTTTATTAAGTATAGTTGTATAAATAACTTTGATTAGTTGTTCTAGCATCTGTGTCTCCTCTGGTGTTTTAACTTGGTCATAAGTCAGGGGTATATTTGTCTGCATTGTGATATGTTTTATGATATTCTGCTGTCTTTGTGGCATGTAAATATATTGATTGAGTAACTTTGGGAGTTGATTTCTTTCAGTAGTCAAAAAAAAATAGTAGCCTTTTGTTTGCAGGATGGTTGTATAGCAGGGAGCAAGGCATGGGGTGGGCACTCAGTGCAGTGATTTGTTTCAGAGCAGGAATACCCGCAGGTTGAGGATGTTATGCTGATGTTTGTGAACGTGGGCACCCAGTGGCCAGGGAGGATGTAGTTGTGCAAGTGCACTGGTCTGTGGGACATAACCCTGGTGTGCATTGGTCTAAGGAACAGAACTCTTTGTGCACATGCATGGAGCTGTGGCAGCAGGTTGGTGTTATGCCTTTGTGGATTGGGGGCAGATGTGACCCAGCTGCACAGGTCAGCACTTTCTCAGAGCTGGGAAGTGTGGCTCAGGGCCATGTGCATGCACAGTTCTAGGACTGCTGCCAAGTATGGCTCCAACAGCTGAATGACATGATTGGGGGCCCATGTGCATGCGTGAGCTTGGGAGTGCCATAAATGGATGCACAGAGCTCAGCCGCAGTGGAGTGAGGCTGTGCAACACTATAGGTTAGGGGTGGGGCAGGGGTAGCCTGTGTATGGAGGTTAGTCATAGCAGCCTTTATGCACTGGCAACAGCCTGCAGGAAACAGGGAAGAGGGTGTAGTGCTTGGGAGGGTGCAGGAGAGGTGGGTCAGGCTGCACTTGGGGTGTGGGTATGGGGCAGGTTCATGCAGTGGGCGCTGGTGGAGTGGGGGGTGCCTGGAGCACAGGAAATGGGAGCAGATGATGGGATTTGGGTGCTTAGTGGGTGGGGTTAGTCGTCGGTCATGGAGCTGCGCTGGTGAGGGTAGCGCACCCAAGGAACATGGCCTGGCTTACTTCCTAGTCCCATGCTCCCATCCATGCACTCCCACAGGCTCCACGCCAGCTTCATCTTTCTGCCTCTCATTTCCTCAGCCTCTGCAACAAAGGCTGCCACATGTGGTGCAGAAGACTCTCCAGGTCAGCTGCATTCCTGAATCACCACCTCAGTCACCCTCCTGTCTGTTCTCTAACTTTTCCATGGAACAGAGCTAAGCTTGAGCTAGTCTATTCAGGCATTTTCCTGGAATCCCCTACTTCTTCTTTTTTAATGTAAGCATTTAGAGCAATAAATTTCTATCTAAGCCATCCCTTCCCTGCATCCCATAAATTTTAAGATGTTTCATTCTCTTTTTATAATTTCATGTTATTTCTTGTTTTCCTTTGTGGTTTCTTCTTTAATCTATTGATTATTTAAGAGCGTGCTGTTTTATTTCCATATATGTGTGGATTTTCCAGTTCCCCTTCTGTTATTGATTTCTAGCTTCATTCCATTGTGATCACAGAAGATGCTTTGTATAACTTCAATCTTTTTAAGTGCTTAATGACCTAACATGTGGTCTATCCTGGAGAATTATCCATGTGCACTTCAGAACAGTGTGTATCCTGCTGTTTTGATGTACAATGTACTATATATATCTGTTGGGTCTAGTTCATTTACCAAAGTATTAAAATTCTCTATCCCTTATTGATCTCCTGTCTAGATGTTCCATTCATTGATTACAATGATGTATTGAAGTATCCAACTATTATTGTAAAGGTGCCTATTTCTCCCTTCAGTTTTGCCAGTGTTTGCCTCAAGCATTTAGGGGCACTGTGGTTAGGCACATAAATGTTCATGATTAGGAAGGTTAAATGTCATTAAGATGACAATTCTAACCAAATTGATGTACAGATTCAATGCAGTAGTAATCAAAATACTAACGACCTAATTTTAAGACTAGGAAAAGCTAGTTACCAAATTCATCTGGAAGGGAAAGGGACCCTGAATGGTTAAAACCATCCTAAAAAAAGAATGAAGTGGGAGGATTAACACTCCCCAATTTTAAAACTTATTATAAAGCCACAGAGGTCAAAACGGCATTGTACTGGCACAAAGATAGAAGCATTGACCAATAGAATCAAATTGAGAGTGCAGAAATAGACCACCAAATCTTCAGTAAACTGATCTTCAACAAAGCTTCTAAATCCACTGAACTGGGACAAAATAGTCTTTTCAATAAATGGGCATGGGAGAACTGGATATCAATAGCCAGAAGAATGAAAGAGAACCCTTATTTTATACCCTATACAAAAATCAAGTCAAATTGGATCAAACCTGTAAATATAAGAACCAGTGACATTAAGTTCCTAGAAGAAAATGTAGGGAAACATCTTCAGGACCTAGTAATAGGAGTTAGCTTCCTAAACTTTACACCAAAAAACAAACAACAAAAGGAAAAAACAGATAAATGGGAACGCCTCAAAATCAAATATTTTTGTGCCTCAAGACTTTGTCAAAAAGGTAGAAAGGCAGCCAACTCAATGAGAAAAAAATATTTGGAAATCACACATTGGATAAAGGTTTGATATCCCGTATATGTGGAGAAATCATCCAACTCAACAACAAAAGCACAGAGCAACCCAGTTACAAAGTGGGTTAAGGATATGAATAGGCATTTTTCCGGGAAGCAAATGCAGATGGTGAAAAAGTACATGAAGAGGGTGGGGCCACAGAGGCTCAGCAGGCAGAGAGACCAGGGTTCAATTTCTGGTGCCTGCCCACACCAAAAAAAAACATATGAAGAGACGCTCATTCTCATTGGCTATAAGGGAAATGCAGATGAGGACGACAATGAGGTATCACCTCACAACTATAAGAATAGCTGCTATTAAACAAAAGGAAACTATAAATGTTGGAGAGGACGTGGAGAAATTAGGACACTTATGCACTGCTGGTGGGAATGTACAATGGTACAGCCGCTATGGAAGACAGTCTAGCGGTTCATCAGAAAATTAAATATCAAGTTGCCCTATGACCCAGCAATGCCATGACTTGATATATATCCAGAGAGCTGAAAGCAGTGACACAAGCAGAGATTTTCACACTGATGTTCATAGCACCATTATTCACAATTGCCAAAAGATGGAAACAATAGATGAGTGAATTAACAAAAAGTGGTATATACATATGATGGAATGTTATGTAACAATAAGACAAAATGACATCCTAAACCACATAACAAGATGAATGAGCCTTGAGGACATAATGTTAAGTGAAATATGATGGACCCCAATCACATTTTCCAAGATAACACAGGCCCTCAGGAGGAGGGTTCAATCAGTATCAGGTTTCCCTGGGAAATCTTTGGCAGGTTGTGGAAGATTCCTGTGAGGCCTCTAGGCTCTGTACTTTTCCTATCCTTCCCAGCAGTGGTTCTTGTCAGCCATCGTCTCCCCACTGGCACAAAATGGTATGGTGTCTTCAATTCCAGGCAGATGCTGTACCTGCCAGGGGTATGGTTGAGAAAGACTGTGGTAGAAAGCAAACTTAGGTTTAGCCCTGAGTTCTGAATTCTCTGATTGAGGGCTGCCAGTTGAGCTGGGCCCCACTCTCCCACCCCTTTTCTTGGGGAAGATAAGCCCTTCAGGAAATTATCTCCATCACGTGGCTTGTTACTTTGTCTTTCAGACCTATCTTAACTCTGTTCTTGCCTGGGTCAATGCTGACAACTGAAAATGCCTGAGTCTTTCTCTAATGAGATACTTAGAATAGTTTTTAAAAAGGGAAAAACAAAAAGAAAAAATAAATTAAAAAATCTCTTTTCAGAGCCAGTCCCCAGCCCTCAAGTTTCACCTGTCAAGATCCAGACTTGGTAGTTGGTTGTATGTGCCCTTTTCTTGAGGCATAGCCCTTTTCCAGTATTCTGAGGTCCAACAAATCAAAATCTTACTGTTTTGTTTTTTTTTTGTCAGCCCCTCTTCTTCTCTGCTGGGAGAGACTTCAGGATTCCTTTCCTGCTTGCTCTCGGTTTATCTGTGCTTGGAGATTCTACTCAACAGTCCAAATTTGTTAATTAAAACTGCAGTTGGAGCTTGGCTGAGCTGCCCTTCCTTGTTCCCAGAAGAGACCCCTTGTTTTTTCCCCCAGGGATGTGCCTCTGACTGATCCTGGCATTTCCCCCAAAAGCCTCCACAATTTGGCAGTTCTTTGCCATGATCTCAGCCCTTCTACCCATTCCAGACTGTTGTACAATGTGTGTCCATAATGGATGTCCCTCAAATAGTTGTTGCAGACAGCGCCAGGCTATTTATTAGTTGCTCTAGAGGACTAATTAAATTTCACACTCCCTATGCCACCATCTTCCACAGTATTTTCTGGAATATTTTTAATAGTCATTATTGCACTTTTTTTTCTCACTTGTGTTGTTTTTTTAAGTTTTTTTATTGTATAGTATAACATATATACAAAGCAAAGAAATAAAAAAAGCAATAGTTTTCAAAACACTTTTCAACAAGTGGTTACAGGACAGATCCCACAGTTTGTCATGGGCTACTGTAACAATCCTCATATTTTTCCTTCTAGCTGCTCCAGAATGTAGGAGGCTAGAAGGCTTAAATACTTTTTCATCACAATTGACTTTTTTTCCTTCTTTTTTTGTGAAAAATAACATATGTACAAAAAAGCTATAAATTCCAAAGCACAGCACCACAATTAGTTGAACATATTTCAGATTATGACAGGGGTTACAATTTCACAATTTTAGGTTTTTACTTCTAGCTGCTCTAAAATACTGGAGACTAAAAGAGATATCAGTTTAATGATTCAGCATTCATATTCATTTGTTAAGTCCTGTCTTCTATGTATAATTCCACCATCACCTTTAATCTTTCCATACCTCTCTTTGGGGTTGTTTGGGCTATGGAAATTCTAAATTTTTGATATCAGAAGTGTCTGCCACTAATATAGGGTAGGGAGATGGAACTGTCTGATGTTCTGGAGAGGCTGGGTTCGGTTTCAGGACTTATCTGGACCCAGGACCCATATGTAGGTTTCTGGAAAGTTACTCTAGTGCA
This sequence comes from Myrmecophaga tridactyla, assembly GCA_004026745.1. Taxonomy (NCBI): domain Eukaryota; kingdom Metazoa; phylum Chordata; class Mammalia; order Pilosa; family Myrmecophagidae; genus Myrmecophaga; species Myrmecophaga tridactyla. The sequence continues at coordinate 42,069 of PVIY010003098.1, forward strand.
TAGAACCCTCGTAGAATTTTATAAATTGCCCTAGGCATTCTTTAGGATTGGCCGGAATTTCCTGGTTGGGGGTTGGCATGTTATGATAGGTAGTAAGGTCTACCTGAAGCTTCCATAAAAGCAACCTCCAGAGTAGCCTCTCGACTCTATTTGAACTCTCTCTGCCACTGATACTTCTTTTCTCCCCTTCTGGTCAGGATGTAATTGTTGATCCATGGTGCCAGGTCTGGATTCATCCCTTGGAGTCATCTCCCACATCTCCAGGGAGACTTTCATCCCTGGATATCATGTCCCATGTAGTGGAGAGGGCAATGATTTCACTTGCAGAGCTGGGCTGAGAGAGACTGAGGCCACATCTGAGCAACAACAGAGGTCCTCTAGAAATAACTCTTAGGCACATCTGTAGGCAGTCTAAGCTTCTATGCTACCCACATAAGCTTCACAAGAGTAAGTTTCATGATTGAGGGCATGGCCTATTGATTTGGGTGCCCCTAAGTTTGACACAGTATCAGGGGATTCCTTGATGGTAAGATTTAATAGTTCCATAGTATTTCTCCCCTCCCTCAGGGGACTTTGCCAATACCCTCTGATAATCTGCTTAATATGCTCTACAATGTTTCTAGGCATTACAATAATCTATACAGGGTTAAAGGACCTCTCTCTCATTCTGTGCTCTCTGTGTTTCAGTTGTTCAAATAAGCTAAACAGATAGGTTGAATTAGATTATGCACTATAGAAAATGTCAGTTCCAGATCAAACAAACCTTTCTTCCATTGGTCTCAAAGACTATGTATGGTTCTAAAATATAGATACTGTCTTCCTTACCCCTATGTTCTGAATTACTTTAACCCCAACCTGTTCAGCTTCCTTCTTATCTCTAAATATCAGGTTAAATATATAAAACAGCCTCTCAAAATCCAGAAATAATAATCACCACTCCAGACTTAATGTGTCTGCTCTAAAAGCTTACAATCTAGGCCCCTGTTTTCCTATAAGCATTTTCTAAAGGTGACCATACCATTGCTGTTTTTTTGTTTCTGGCTTATTTTGTCTCACCAAATGTCCCACATGTTCATTCACATCGTTGCATGCCTCACGACTTTGTTCCTTTTTGTAGCAGCACAGCCTTCGTTCATAAGTATATATCATTGTTCACCATTCTACTTCTCCATCAGTGCATCCTTCGGCCACCTGCTTTCACTGGGCATCATGTAGAGGGCCCAAAGTCCACAGTCCATCACCATTCTCAATTTTAGATAATTTCATTGTTCCAAGTGACAGAAAACCAATAAACACACCCTCACCAAATCGGAAATGTAAACCTCTTAACTCTTGTCCCTCACCCCAGTATTTACCTCTGCTGTTGCTGTGGTAGTGCTGATGGTTTCCTTTTGAACAGAGCTCATAGCATGCAGTAGCAGTTTCCCTCCTGTACCCTGGACTTAAACACTCTTTATATAAGAATCATATCTTTGAAGTTATTCTTACAAGAACGTATTCATATTTCTAGTGTGAGTCAATGGGACACATAGGTCTATACAACCCCTTTCAATCTTGTTCATCTTCAATATGGTAATATTACTTCTAGACCCACTAGAGAATCACCTTCACTCCTATTTATTCCCTTAGATTGGAATTCAACCTCAATTAATGGTTCACCCATCTCTAGCTTCTATGTATCTCTAAGTCCTCTGTATTCCATATTGCAAGTCTCTGATTATACCTTTATGCTGGTCATAAAAGTGCAATCATACAGTATCTGTCCTTTTGTGTCTGGCTAATTTCACTCAGCATTATGTCCTCAAGGCTCATCAATCTTGTCATGTGCTTCAGGACATCATGTTGTCTTACTGCTGCATAATATTCCATCGTATGTATATACCACATTTTGTTGATGCACTCATCTGTTAATGGGCATTTGGTTTGTTTCCATCTTTTGGTGATTGTGAATAATGCTGCTATGGACATCAGTATGCTAATGTCTGTTTGTGTCATTGCTTTCAGTTCTTCTGGGTATATACCAAGTAGTGCTATTGCTGGGTCATAGGGCATTACTGTGCTTTTAATCCCCATATATTCAATTGGTTCTTTTTAAATTTTCCAGTTCTTTTTGACAAAAACAAATTGTCTTCTTAATACCCTTTAGCTCTATAATTATATTTAGATTATTTCTATCCATATTTTCCTTCAACTATTTGAATTGATTTAGGGGATTTGTTTGAACATCTTTGGTTAGTTGGTCCAAAGTCTTTGACTCCTCTGAAGTTTTAATTTGTTCCCTTGACTGAGTCATATCTTCCTGTTTCTTAACATGGCTTATGATTTTGTGTTGATGTCTGGCCATCTGATTATTTTGATGTACAAACTCTGAAAGTCAGTTTCTCCCTCTTACCTTGTGGTTTTATTTTAGACTGACTATGTATTAAGTCTCTTCTTTGATGCTTGGTGCAGCATAAACTGAATGTTTCAGAGCAGCTTGTGCTTAACTGTTCACATTTTCTCAAGTCTTCTGCACCTGTTTCTTGCAATGGACATGTGGTACATCTCTTAAGATTGCCCTTTTATGCACAAGTGTTTCACCTCCAGGAAGAGGCATCTTCTCTCTTCCTTCTTCAGGAGTGCTGTGCTCTTCTATTTGTTTTTGTGCACATTTTTCTCCCCAGCAGCAACGGTTTGCTCAATTGCTTTCCTACACTCAGTACCCCGTTTGTCTTACACTTTTCAGTCCTGAGACCCATGTCACCTTACAGAAGTTCTGGTTTTCTTTTTTTGTGAGTCTTTTTTTGCCTTTTGTAATTTCCACATTAGGGTCTCCCACCCCAGGGAGCCACATGGTGTCAGTATTCAGAAACACCCCTTTATTTATCTAAGTACTCCAGCAGTTAGAGATCATGCTGCGTGTGTGTACCGCTTACCAACAGTTCTGTTGAGATCTCTTTCATTTCCTAGGCATCCCTTTCTATGCACAATCTCAGCATCTCTTGGGCTATACCCTGGGTCTATGTGACCTTGAGTCCCCATGCCTGAATTTGCGTGGAGTTCTTACTTACTGCTGTGAGTGGCTCTGTGGTCTGTCACCATGGAAGGAAGTGCCCGGGTTGGAGTCCTGCTGCTACGTGACACTTAAACCACACAGGAGCAAGTGAAGATGAGGTGTCCAGACTGGCAGGTCTGAGGCATAAATCTCCTATTTTATTTTTTGGTGTTTTTTCCCTTTAATTCAGTATTTTTGGAGTCTTTCTCCAGTCTCTATCATCCTCCAAGGTACAAACAGAGTGGAATTTGCCTTTCTCAGTTGTTTCTGGGGGGAACCTTTTCCAGGGATGTCTTATGTTGCCGACCTGATTATGTCACTCTCACTTGTTTTTTAATACGTGCACAAACTAACATTGTCACTACTATAAATCTCACCGGATCTTTACAAAGGAATGCGCTTTCCTAAAGATTCCCTGGGTAAAATATATTGAAGCAGATTTTATGAAGTTTGGAACTTCTTTATCCCTTTTTATGACATCACTTTTCCTTGTTTAGAGTCCTACATGGACTGGTAGCTCGTTTTCCTTTCTAGATCTCTCATTCTTTCTCATAGTGTTCTCGCCAGACCAGAGTGCTTTAAATACAAGACCCTTAAGATGACTTCTGATACTAAGATTCTATCATCTATGAGTAAAAAATATCCCTGATGTGATCAATTAGAATTAACCTTTGCAGGTCTCATGTTCCTTAGCTTTCTCATTTTCAAAGTCCAGAATTAAACTTAAACTCATTAGCCAAAAAGAAATCACATGGCCATTGTTTTTGCAAATTATCATTCGCTGGGGATGCTTTGCCAAAGAGGATTTAAAGGAAAAGGGCCCATTTGCATTCTAGGAAGGAATAATAATGGTTTATGATGACCATGACAATAAGCATCAGCCCATGGGTCCAGAGCTTGAAATAAATCAGGGAGGGCCTAATGTGAAGCAGGCAGTGGTCCTAATAGGTAGGGGGCAGAAGGTCTAATGAGAAGTGCAGTGATTTCTGTTAAGTCATGGCTTTCCATTAATTTGTGGTTTGCTTTCTATGGGTATTGATTTGTTGGTGAGCTTTAAGACACATACTTGTTTAGTTATCTTTTTATTTTGGAGAGCCCTAGATGCTACTGAGAAGGACCAAGAGGAAAATTACATCTGAAATATGTATAGGAGGCTTGTACATATATTCAAGGTCTAATTATTTTTGTCTATTTGAGTGCATATGCTAAGCCTAAGAGCTTGATAATTGTTGATGGTAGGTTGTTTGGAACACATAGGAAATTGTTTCAAATAGCTTTCCGTATTAAATATGTTTCCTGAACTGAATTCAGGGTAGTATAATAGATCCATTTTATATTTTTGAAATTGATAATTCACTTTATCTTCTTAAAGTTATACAAGAGGAAAGAAAGAATATCATTCTTTCATCAGAACAAGGATATTAAAGTGTCTATAACAACAAACTAATTCATAAGCTATGTGGCTTTAATCATTCTTTTGACAAAAGAGCAAGTAACTTGAAAACAAATTTTAGCATTTTTAAAAAACAACTAGAAACTAGTATTGAAAGCTAGTTTGATTAAGAAAAACTGTACCTTTTTATAAAACATTGGTTAATTTTGTTACTTCAGTAAAAATTTTTTTTCATAAAAATTGGCTCTTTGGCATACAGGGTTAAATACTAAAGTAATTTGATTAAATTCAAGGAGAAATATAGTCTGGAATTCAGAGTTAAACAACACTGTGTTATAATTTACTATACTTCCAATTTTTTCAATTATTAGGAAGTTTTTATTTTTAGTTACTTCCAATGAGATTAGTTAAGACAGTAAATAATTGTATAATCATAGCAAATGTTTCAAAATTAATGAGAATTATTAAAGATAATTTTTATTACATGCCTTCCCTACAAAGCCAGAAGATTAACAACTGCATAGGAAAGTTACCCACTGCTTGGTTGCCAGGAAGAATTATATAAACTAATTAATAGAAGACCTTGGAGGAAAGTGGTCTCATTTACAATCTTGATAAAAAAGGAGGAGGAGAGAATGTATCACAAATGAAAAGATAAACAGATTCTTCTAATTACTCTATATAATTTAGTTATAATGGAACATATATGTAAAATAAAAGGGAAAAATGCTAATGAAACATTTTCAGGAAAAGAAATACATAACATTGAAACAAAAAAATGAAATTGCACATTAGGCATAATAAGTAGTAAACAAATGGAAAAAAATTTTAATTGAAATTTAAAATTTGGAAACATATTATACCTAACAAGTGCACAAAAAAAGGAAAAATAAGATTTTTTTACATATACTGGTTAGGCATATATATAAATTGATAATCATGCTAGAAATAATTTTACTATGTGTTTTTAAAATGATATAAGTATTTGTATCTTTTCACACAATACCTTCACCCCAGGAAATTTCCCTAGTTATTATGTAAAAGAAGAAATAGCTATACCCATTTTAGTATAGCAAAAAAAAAGCAAGATACCAGCAATAGGAAATGATTAATTAAATTTTGGCCTATTGACTTGATGAACTGTTACTGGGCAATAATTAAAATTATACTTATGAGGATTCTGTAGTAACATGTAATAAGTATTAACTGAAAAGCAGAACAAATTTACCTGTATTCTGATTACAATTGTCCAAAACCTTTGCATAGCCACAGAAGCTAGAAATAAATCATATAGAAAGAGGAAAAAAAAAACTTTAAGGAAAGAAATATTGCGAACGCTATAGCTGATTTTTATCTGTATTCTTGCCCTAACTTACATGAGGGAAAGGTAGTAGAGTAAATTATTGCACAGGCTTCTACAAGAAAGCCAAAATTTCGAGATAGTTGAATGTAAACTCTTCTAGCCAAACTTGCATTGCAACTTATTTCAAAATCAACATCCTTCAATTACATGGGTGCTATGAAATTACATTTAATAAAACATTTATTTAGTCAGTGCTGTCAGTGCAAGCAGAAGAGGTTCAACAGGATGCTTTACTGAACTAATTAAAAACTTTTTGGATTCTCAGCAAGGACCTGAGGTCCCACGTAGGTGGAAAACAGTAGAAAAAGTGACGCAAACGGATTAGAAATGTTCTAACTGAAATCAAGTCAGTGTGTTCATAAGTGAAAAGAAAATGAAACTGACACTACAACTCTCCCTCTGTATCCTTTTTAGCTTTACCTTTATGATTACTTGCAAAAATTGCTGCATGGATTTCACTAGTTGTGAAATCATTGCCTGAAAAGATCCTTTGGTTGCTTTCATAATACACAAGTTGAAGATTTGTCTCTAGATATTATTATATCTGAATATATGAAACATGCATTACAGCAGGGATCAAAAGCTAAGGACCTAGGAGCTAAATCTGGCTTACAGATTTATGTTTGGGTGAGCAGAATGCTTATTAAAGTTTGAATTGAAATGCCTTATAGGAACAAGCATTCTTGACCAATTCATACTTTAATGTTACCTGCCTGGATCCCAGAGGCATTTTGAGTTGCTGACCCCTGTATTAGAGACAAAGTTCTAGAAACTAAAAACTAGTGTGAAAATGACTGTGATCTGATGTCTTATGAATTGACTCATCTTTGAAACTCACTAGGGTCCCCTGATTTCTTGATAGCTCAATTTTCCCTACAGGGCCTAGGGCTGCAGCCATTAAGTGTAATATCCTCAAAGCACTGTGGTTGCCAGGGTTAGGGAGGTGGGGTCACCTCTCTGCTGACCTTTTCCCTTAGCCCAGAGGCTGAGATATTTTGCAGCTGTGCCTGCAAATCAACTCATTAGTGCAAGGTTGGCGTCAGTCAGCCTACAGTAAATTCAGAAAGCAGCTGGGACAAAATTATTCTCTTCCTTTGTTCCCTATAGAGTGAGGCAGTGCTTTCAGCTGCCCTTAATTGACTATTAGGCAGTAATATTCTAACATAATGATATTGGCATTATTGATATTGTATGAAGAGTCCCCTGACCCTGTTTAAAAGAAAAATATAGTAATTTGGAACATATTGCAATTAGGTATGCATTTCATATAACACATTTCACCTGAGAATCTCCAAGGTTTATAGAAATTAGCTGATTAACCTTTAATAAATGATATATTTCAATTTTAGAGCCTGTGACCCACATATAAAAACCATAAATGGAATTTCATAATATATAAGAAAAAGAAAGAATGATAAAAATCAAATGAAATGCATTTTCTTTTCAGGGCTTGAAATCTGCCCAATACAAGGAAATACTGCATTTAATAATCAGAAGCATCTGTGTGACATGATCTATGCAAAAGCATATTTTTGCTCCCTCTGGTATTTTTTTCACAGTTGGGCTCAAATAATGTATAATCACTTCTATGTATTAATGGTATGTGTTAAGCATCTTTAACTTTTTGGTGACATCTACTGTACAAAAGAGAAAATGCTGTAGACTTATTCTCAAGAAATACCATTGGGCTGCCCAGGAAATATCTAGATTTCATTTCATTTCATTTTTGTGCTTAAAATACTATACTTGTTTGATGCTTCTCTTCAGTATAAGTGGCCCTCCTTTTAGAAAAAATCTTAAGGATATTTACATATTTTTATGCATCGCATCATAAAGTTACAGAAAATTGGCCCATCCTGGCAAATCCTAACTTCATTTTCTGCTAGATAGTTTAAAGATGTCACTTTAATTTAAAAGCTTTGCAAGAATTCTAGTAAAATTAGGAAAAAAATTAAAGTAGATATTTAACTTCATTTTCTTATATTTAAAGGCAACCACTTCTGAGGGCTGATTAAATATGCTGTTAATGTTACAAGAGAAGTATCTACAAAAGAACTTGAATTTAAAAGAAAGCTAAGCTTACAATAGGCTGTCAACTTGACTCTCCATTCCCCAATCTGGCTATAAGATATAAGCACAATTTTCTTGTTTGTGCCAAGAAATGAGTATCATTTATACACACTCTCTAATTATGTTCTACAGAATCATTTGGCTCTGTTTTACAGCTGATGGCTTATAAAAGACTCAAGCATTTCATTTCATAGCTTCTGATTATAACTAGGAAATTCTTTCAGAGGCATATGGCAGCTCGACAGCAAAATTAACAACTTTTATTGAGCATCTATTATATACAGGTATTGTGCTAGACACTTTCATCTATGCGATATCTGTTGAAATGAGAGAACTTTCAAATAAAACATCAAAATAGAAAGGTTCCTATCACAGCCTAGTCTCACCTACCCCGAGTAGGAAGTAAGATATTCCTCCCGTTTACTAGGCTCTCCAGTTTTGTTTTGTTTTTTAAATAACCTTCCTTTAATCTGACCACTGTCAACAATGGACAGACAGAGCCATTTCAAGTTCACTGCACAATAAAAACTAGATTTGGTTGAAGTGAACAAAACTAGAACCTCATAGAGTTTTATGTGCTGGTTTAAACTGTTAAGCAGTCCCTCCCCAACTGCAATCCCCTTTCCGGTCCCTAGTATCCTTTTTGAAATTAATGACTATAGTCACAATCTTCTTGAAGAAAATAACCCTTATTAATTAATCAGTCAATTCTGTAAATATTTATTAGCAAGTGTGACTACTTCTGTAAAGAATAAAATTTATACTATATTCTTAAGGGTTTACAGTCTTAAAAAAAAAAAGAATGTGAATAGAAAGTGCTAATCACCTATGCTGGTTTGAATCTATTATGTACCCCAGAAAAGCCTGTGTAATTTTAATCCATCCCTGTGGGTACAAACCTATTGTTGGGTGGGAACTTTTGCTTAGGTTGTTTCCATGGAGATCGGATCCAGCCCATTCAAGGTAGGTCTTAATCCCCTTGCTGGAGTCCTTTATGAAAGGATAAAAGGCAGAGACATTTTGGAAGAGTCCAGAGAAAGAAAACACCCAGGAGAAGCAAGAAGGACCCACAAAAACTGAGAGAGCCATTTTGAAACCAGAGCCCAGGAGAGAGGGACCAGCTCTGGGCTCTGATATCACCACGAGCCTTCCCATGTGGCAGAGGAACCCCAGATACTAGCAGGCTTTCCTCAAAGAAGGTATCTCCCCATTGGTACCTTAAATTCAGACATTTTCATGGCCTTAGAACTGTAAATTTATATCCTAATAAATCACTTTTGCAAAAGCCAACCCAAAGGAGGTGTAAAACATGACATTAGGATGGAGAAGAAGGCAAGATTATTTCCAGCTGTGGGAATCAGGAAACTTCATGGAGAAAGTGACCCATTTCATCAAATATGGGGAGTGTGTTCAGTTTCAAAGTGGAGGTGTGGGTAGCCTAGGTAGGGAGGAATTCAAGAGTCCAGGCATCATGAAGTGATGGACATGGACTCTTGCCCTCTATGAAAAGGAAACTAGTGAACAAAGAGAGGTTCAACAAAATCATAAAGAACCTTGACCTGCAAAGTTGAGTTGCTTATTCTGGATCCCTAGGTCATGGAAGGGAAGTATTTTCATTTCTGGATCTCAAGTGAACTTCCCTTCAGCTTAGCTCAAAGTTTTCATTATTCGGAGTTGAGTTTTCCCCAGCTTTGTTCTTCCAATACTGTTGATTTCTTCCATGCCTTATACTAAAGCTTTTGGGGAAGTTATTAGCTGTAGGTGTTTCACACTAGATCAGTTTACACTTTTAATTATGAGAAATCTTTGTTTCCCCCACTTCCTCTAAAAATAACAACCTATAGACGAGCACCACTTTGCCCTCATAAATTATTTTTATGCCATCAAAATACCTCATATTTTCTGCAAATATATTTGCTATATTCAGTCCTGGACTTTTGCTTACCATCTCCAGTAAGAAAAGAATATTTTGGAAACACATTGCACCTTCTCTAATGGTGGAAGACTAAGTAGTTTTCCACTCTATGATCTTTGAGGATCGCAACTTTACCCTAAATGAGTACAATTTTTTAGTTCCTAGTTTTACTCATTTATCATTACTCTTCTGCTGGTTTAAACATATTAATAAAAACAAATCGCTATCCTTTCCTTTTAGTTCAGAATCAAAGTTTAACCTCAGACAACTCATGGAAGGAAAATAGGACAAGTTCTATTAGAGAATAAATCCTAGAGATCTTTCACCCTTCTGTACGAATTTTTTAACGTTTTAATGAATCAAGCAGCTTAATTTCAGCTCTGTACAAGTCTACAGTAAAATTAAAACCCTAGCATTGTACAGATGCACTAAACCGGTTTATCCATCTACTTTACCTAAGATAGCATTGTCGGGACTGCCATCTACTGGCAGAGCAGGTTGTAGCTAAGTGAGACGATTTAAGAAGAGCGACCGGGTAATGTTTTTGCCCAGTTTGGGACATTTTGAGAATAAAAAAATACTTGAGTATATAGCTCTCAAAAATCATTTAAAAATATTTTTCTAAAAATTAATAATCTATACTTTCCCGTGAAATTTTAAAAACTTATTTATATTAATTATCTGAACAATAGAAGATAACATAAGTAGAATATGTGTTCTTGGTACACATTCACATTCTGTAATGGGTTTCTTAGTGGTATCTGCCTCTAATCTGTGCTACAGGAATTTTTCTGAAAAGTGTTTTTTTAAATATGATTTTACTATTTTTACATTTTTAGATTATAAATCTTTTGCTAGCTTTTAAAAATATATTTTATGTTTTAGTATTTGGAAATTGACATAGTCAATCAACATATCCAATCAACTCTTTTCTACAGGACATACTTAAGAAAATTTTCTTTCTGCAGGTGCTGAGGGCAGAGCAAATTCTTCTACCTTGAAGACAATTCTTCTACACTCTTAAATTGTCCAATAGACTTCTCTTTAAGATAATAAATGAAGCAGAACCCTAGTGGCAAAACCGTGCATATCTCAGGTAACAGGCTAGCTGATAAATCAAGCCCACAAATCACGAAGTAGATTGTTATACTACATTTAAATAGACTGTCTCACAAACTCGTGGTATCATCAGTTAAAGGCAGGGAAAGAGCAGAGGCCCTCCAGATAGGACCCTGCTCAGCACTTTTATTAACAAAAGTACAGTATTTCCAATCTGTCCCAGGGTAATAATATGGAGAGAAAGGGAGCCTTGAATCTTAGTTTCACAATCAAAAGTCCTGATTCTTGTTTCTGGTGACACCAAATCTGTCCCCCACTGTTGCTTTAATTGGACAATAGGTGATATTTGCATTTTATTCAAAATCAGTTGGCAATTTTTTAGTTAAAATATTTATTGAATAAAGTGAAAAAAAACTCCAACTTTTGAAACTTTCTGAGAATTGGGTAATGCTTGAAGTGGCTTCATGATGCAAAAAGAGATCAAAATCTCAAGAGCCAAAAGATAAAAGAAATAGAACATATAGGATAATTGAAATATAACATATATATAACATACAAACTACATATGGGTGTATATAAGGGTGTGAGTGTGCTTATATGGTATATGTACATATCATACCTATGTCTGGTACATAGAAGAGAATAAGACTATAAAGAGAAGCAAGTTTGTAGTAAATTGAGGAAGGTGTGGGAAGACCCATCCCTCTCCTGCCGAATGTTGACATGCTGAGGGCAGGCCTGGTGTTAAGAGATCTGATTTTCTTTTTTGGGGTTCTTTTTTATAAATTTTTATAGTAGTAACATATACAACTTGCAATTCTCCACTTTAACCATTTGAGTGTATAAATTAATGACATTAATTACATTCACAGCATTATGCTACCATCACTGACATTCACTTCCCCAAGGTTTTCATCACCTCAAGCAGAAACCCTGCACCCATCAAGCAATATCTTTCTCCTCCCCTCCCTTCCCCTGATCCCTAGTAACCTGTAATCTACTACCTAGCTCTATGAAATTTGCTTATTCTAGTTATTACACATAAGTGAGATCGTACAACATTTATCTTTTTTTTGTGCTCATCTTATTTCATTCATATACCGTCCGCATTGTACAATGTTTCAGAATACCATTCCTTTTTATGGCTGAATAAGACTCCACTGAGTGTATATACCATATTTTGTTTATCCACTCATCTGTTGATGGATTCTTGGGGATTTCCCGGCTTTTAAGACAAACAATAAATCTGAATATTCATGGAAAACCTACATGATTTTAAATGCTGGCAACTAATTCAATTTTAGCAGATTAGGCTTTTCAAGTAGGCTTACTCAAAAGCAGACCTTGAGACAAAGATTTATGTAAAGTGTGATTTTGTTAAAAAGGAAAAGCCAGTCATGGAGTGAGATTTATGTAAAGGGTTATTTTATTAAGAAGGAAAAGCCAGTTGAGATTGAGAAGGGGAAGAAGCCAATCAACAGGTGAGTATCCATTTCCTGTGGAAGCTGACTTCAGCTTAGTCCTGCAGAGAAGCTCTGGTGACAGTTTTACATCTCAAATTTGTCCATGGTGCAGCATTTATAACCTCATTTATTCCCCCCAAAGATGGGAAATTCCAAGAATCTTAGGCTCTCCACTTACAAGCCTTCAGCAGCCAGAGGACAGCCCTCTGGCAAAGAGACAAATGTGCTGGCTGTTGGGAGAGAAAGCATGGAACTGGGAGAGGGATCCAAGGGGATAAGGATGGAACACCACACAGCATACCTGCTAACCAATATGCATGCTCTGGGGGAGAATGTGTGCTTAATTAATCACTTGTATATTTTACAGCCTAATACATAGCTGTACTGCATCTGTTTAATGCACATGCACACATACAAAATCATGCTATACCACTTGCACTTTCCTGAACAAGAGTGTGTTTTACAGTTTTGGTTTTTCACCTTCCTTGTCTGCTTACAATGTCCCTAGCCACACTCCTCTATCTGCCACAATAATATTTCATCTCCTTCTCTGAGTCCTTACAGTTTCTTGTACATATTTTACCAACTAAATTTAGCATCGATTATACTTTATTGGACACACTTTCATATTTCTCTCTTTCTACGTCCTAAAACACCTTGAGGGTGAGGTCCATTTGAAGCGCCTGTTGAGTTGTAAATCTTAATAATGTTTGTTGGATAAATAAATGGAGGAATGTTGGGTGAATAAAGAATGGATGAATGAATGAATGATATTCAGGGAGATCTGCTTGGAAGATACACATTATTATGCCATCCTTTTGGATCAGTGCTTTCTGGAATAAAATGCATCCTTCTATCAAACCAGACATTAAAAGGACTCCATACATGGATGTTACCTTGGCCTGCTACCGAACTGATCATCAGATTTGCATCAGAGTATAAGAAGCAACTACACAAACCTCATACCTATATAGATTGTAACAATATTCAATGTTTTATTTACTCATTTCTCAGAGCCATTTTTTGCAAGGCACAGGTAAATTTTCTCTTAGGTGCTGGAGACTGAAAAATCATTGTTTTCTATTGTGGATAAAATAAATCTAAATATTGATTTTGTACTTAGATTTTCACTGGTCATCAAACTGAGTCCCATCACTTAATAATTATGCAAGAGTTTAAACCACATGTTGCCATTATTCCTATTTTATTTTGCATTAATTTTATTTCCTTAAATATATAATTCAAGCACAAATATGATACAAATTTTGGACTGGTGCAATGCTCATAAGATATTAAATTATATACACAAAAAGCTAACCTCATACTTCTCTCCTTTGCTACTCATTCCCCTAAGCCCCGTGGGGGGAAAAAATGTTTCTCTTTTACTCTTCCAGAGCTCCTCTACTTATGTATAAAGAATATATATTTTCCTTCTCTTTTTTTACAGAAACAGAATAAGCTATACACATGATTCTATACTGTGCTATTGTCGTTTAAAAATAAAATGTAGAAATAGTTACATATTAGTACATAAAGATCTTAATCTTTATTTATAGCTTCTTAGTATTCCATTCTTTAGGTGTATCATAACTTATTTAACTCAACCTCTACTGAGAACATTAGGGTTTTTTAAAAACTTACACCATTTCAAACAACACTAAAATGAACAATTTTATAAATTCTTTATTATTTCATACATATGAATGTTTCAATTTTGAAGACTTTCAAAAATCCTTCTGTTTTGAAAATGTACTCTACCTAAGTATTCTCAACTTACATCCTCACTGATGTGCTACCATTTTTCTATCTTTGTCAATTTGGTAAAAAACATCAATCATCTCAGTGACAGTATTCTCTTCTTATGAGTGAAGTTGGGCATCTTGCTATAATTAAGAACCACTTGTATTTTCTGCAAACTGTCTCTCATATCATTTACCCTGTTTTATTGATTTGATGACACTTTCTTATTGATTTTTTCTTTATTAGAGAAGTTGTGAGTTTACAGAACAATCATACATAAACTACAGGATTCCCATAAACCACCCTATTATTAACACTATGTATTGGCATGGAACATTTGTTACAACTGATGAAAGCACATTTTCGGAATTGTATTATTAACTATAATCCATGTTTTTACTTTTATTGATTTTTTAAAGTTCATTTTATATTTGGAAAATTAGATCTTTGGATGTAATGGGTTGCAAATATTTTTCTAGTTGATCATTTTTCTTCTTGCAGGACTTTTATTGTTATTGTTTTAATTATCATTTTTGTTATCTTACATGATTGAATTTTATCAATCTTTTATTTTATGTATTCTAAGTTTGAGCCCATACTTATACTTTCCTCCAAGATTACTTTTAAAAGTTCATAATTTCTTGTAGTACTCATTAATTTCAGCTCTCCTGTTTGGTTTCCACTGCTTACAGAACCTTTCCAATTATTTTTGAATCCAGGATTTTAGCTGTTAGCTAGTTTTATCAGAGATAGTTCTGCTTAGTTTTCTTCTTACTGCCTTCATGTGAACAGGAGAAGGTGGAAATTGTTACTGTATGTTTCCACCTTCATAATGAAAGCTTTAAAAAATTTCTTTTTATGTATGTATTAGTTATTTATCTCTATAGGTTAAGTCAAATCCTTTGTAGAATAACCTGAATGCAAAACACAATTACTTTGATGTACAATTGATTCAGCATTTTTTAGAGCACTCTGCTTCCTTTCCAAAAATGTATATTGATTTTCTAATTATCCATTTTAAAGGCACATTCTAAGATGAAATTGCATTATAACAATTTGGAAGTACATAAAAACGTTCACTTACAAATTCAGGTGCTTCACAGAGCTCTTCAGAACTCCTAAAACTGAACCATGACGTATTTCAAGATTCAAAGAAAGCTGAATGTCAGAGGCTCACACTCAGAATACAAAACAACTTACAAAAAGGAGAAAAATTTGCTTTTGATGTCACCACCGAAGTGTGGAAATTAAAATGCCAAACAAGATATGACCTATTTTAAAATATCCATCACAAGTATTAAAATGATTGTTTATTTTGAAGTGATCATGGAACATATGATTCAATATAAAAGTCCTACTGTTTCCAAAATGAATATGAATGAGCTAGCAAATATATACTCAACACAGTTGTAAACAAATTGTTGATTTTTTTTCAGATCTTTGGTAAATGTAGCAAATTCATTGGCGATTTCCCTCCTTTTTAGAAAAAGTTCTAGTCAGACTATTGAGAATATACATTAGTGTCACAGAATATAAAACTTACATTTGAAATATACCAGGATACTAAAATGGGACTCTATTTTCCTCATTTTTATGTCAGATCCAAGGAGAAACAGAATCATAGATGACACCTACCCTTCATTTTAAAGTGTCTTCCTAAATCCTCTGTGTAGGACTTATAAAGTAGACAGTCAAAATTATTTTTGCATTTCTTGGCTTATTATCTAAATTAAGGATACATAAGAAGTTGAAGTCATCTAAGGAAAATAAGAAAGAAATTCTTTGGGGCACATTGTTCACATACAGTGGCATTTTACTACTTACACCATGGAGGGTGGGGAAGAAGAGGCTTCCCTTCCCCTCAAGGCTACTGAGTGGGGCTGCCCAGGGTGCTGCTCAAACAATGCTATAACCCAGAAGTCTGGATTTAAAGGACGATTAGGATTACTGAATTATTATATAGATATTCCTGTTACTTTCTGGTACATTAGATTAGACAGAGGGAAATACCTGAAATCTTTTAACTATAATCCAGCTGCCTTGATCTCTGATAATGATTATATAGGCTTTATCTTGTGCTCTTGTGATTGTAAAAACCTTGTGATGAAACTTCATTTGTACCCATTTATCCAGTTTTTCCACTTTAGAGTCTTGTGATCACTAAAGACAGCCTCCAATGTCTAGTAATGAAAGGTCTTTAATATGAAAGAACTAACCCATCTCAAGTCCAAAGTTATCTGAACAACCAAACTGAATCTAACCAAAATGGCCCTGACATCTCCAGTAGCTTAGAACTTTAATCTATAAACCACCAATACCTCATTATAACACTACAAATCACACCCATTATCCTAATAAGGCTTATATTTTCTACATACATTCCATGACTGAGCATGTAATCTATCTGTGTGTGCTCAATAATGAAATCACCTCTAATTACATCAGAAGGAGTCATTTTGCTCACTATCCTAAAACTTGTCCATCTTTTGCTACTATAAAACTGACAGAATTACTGCAGTTTGGGGAGACAGATTTTGGGGCGATAGTAATCTGATCTCCTGCTTTGTGCCTAGCAATAAATTTTTTCTCTTGTGAAACCCCAGTGTCTCAGGAATTGATCATTTGAGCACAGAGAGCAAAAGAATCCACCGCCTTCATCCAGTAACAATTAGATGTTTTTCTCCTACTAAAATGCAGAGAACTTAAACAACTGATATTTGCCTCACATCTGAGAAATTCAAAAGTGAAAGTCTGGCTATATTTCCCATAAATTGGTAGATCAGAGAGGCATGATTTTTAAGGCTTGGATATTGTTTATAAGGAAAACCCAGACAAGGATAACTTTAGTGGATTCCCTTCTTCAAGAGGATTTACTGCAAGGAATGAAAAGCCTTTAGCAAGAAAAAACTGGAGGTACTTTGGATGAAGTACTAGCTGGTGAGGGCAGGGGGCATGTAAGGAACAACTGTAAAAGAAACAGTTACTTCAGTTTGGTGTTATTACATAGGGATAATATCCAAAGCAGGCACATAAATATCCCAGGGGTGGAAGAATGAACACTGGGAATCCACTGTACTCAGAGGGCACCGACACCAAACTACATCTGACTCGGTTAAGTAAGATGCTTTTGATGCCTACCGCTCTCTCCAGCACCAACCCAGGAAGTTGCAGTGCAGTCCAATGGGCAAAGTGATCCTGAGAAGAATTGGAGCAAGGTGGGGAAATGGAGAAGTGGCCACACTCTCCTCCCTTTCTACAATCTTCTCAGGTTAAAACAGTGTAAGGACCAGGGATGAGAAAGACTTCAATTTAAATGAAGTGCGGAGATTGGATTGTTAACAAAAAGGCTGGGCATTTCATTTGCTATACTGAATCTCAAATGATAAGTAGAATTTAACAAGAAGAGCATAAACCTTTTTGAAAAACATAGGATATAGCATATGTAAAAACCCAGAGGCTAAACAGAAAACATTATCTATTTAGGGTCCACTAGTATTTTGGAATGCGTGAAATGCAGGAAGTGAAGGACAGGATGAAGTTGACGAGATAACAAGGGCCCAGAGTCTAGAGTCCCAAAGCCCCTACGGTAGAATTTTACCTTTAAAAGTTGGAAGGAAGGCTTCTTTAAAGCCCTTTAGGTATTTTTGTTTGTTTGTTTTTGCATGGCAGGCACCGGGATTCGAACCCGGGTCTCCAGCATGGCAGGCGAGAACTCTGCTACTGAGCCACCATTCCCCTAAAACCCTTTAGGTTTTAAACAGGATAATATTGTGAGATGTTCTTTCTTACTTAGAAGTCCTCCAGATGTAATAAAGTGAATATATGGGGGAGGACATGGACACAGGCTGTTCAAGTAGTCTAGGAGAGTGCACTGTACCAAAAGTCATAAAGGGAATAGAGATGATGATGGATTTCAGAAATATTAAGCAGAAATAAGAATTAAGTTTTATGGCTTTACCAACTAGATATATCATCCATTATGGTAAGAAACCAGATAGGCACAATTCATGAATGGAAATGAGCTAAAGTATCTCAATGTATCACATGTTAGGAAGATAAGAGTGATTTAAATGTATTACAAATGTTAGATTTTTCTACATCCTGTTTATTGACTGTTAAAAGCTTAAACGCCTAATTTTACCTTGTCTGTACATTACCAGAATTTTTATAAGATCCACAGAACTGCAGACTTCAAAGAGTGAACACTGATGCAAACTATGAGTTCAGTTATAATATAATAATTATATAATATTAGTTCATGAAGTGTAACAAAGGTATCACATTAATGAATAATGTTAATAGTAGGGGAAACTCTCTGATAAAGTGGGCAAAGAGTGTATAGAATCTCAGCTTTCTGCATGAATTTCTATAAATACAAATGCTGTAATAATTTTTTAATGGAGAAATTCCATTGAAAACTTTATATCCCAACAGCATCAATATCTCGCTAACATAAGTCAGTCAACAAATATTGTAACATATCCACCAGATATAAAAGGTAGTGATCCCAAATAATTTTCACTAGTTGGGTATATTGACCAAACTCAACAAAGAACTAGTAGCACATTGTTCACCTGCTGTTACTGATTTCTAGCTTCATTCCATTGTGGTTAGAGAAGATAAGTTGTATGATGTTAATATTTTTAATTTATTGAGACTTGCTTTGTGACCAAAATTTGACCAATCTTGGAGAATTAACCATTTGCACTGGAGAAGAATGTGTATTCTGCTGCTGTTCAGTGAATTGTTCTATATATGACTTTAGGCCTACTTGGGTTAGAGTATCACTCAAGTTTTACATTTCCTTATTGATCTTTTGTCTAGATGTTCTATCCATTATTGAAGGTGGTGTACTGAAGTTTCCTACTATAATGTAGAACCATCTATTTCTTCCTTCAAATCTATCAATATTTACTTCATATATTTTGGGGCTGTACAATTAGGTGCATATATATTTATCATTCTTATGTCTTCTTGTTGAATTGACCCCTCTATAAGTGTATGGTGACCTTCTTTGTCCCTTGCAATAGTTTTTTTTACCTAAATTCTATTTTATCTGGTATAGTATAGCTACTCCAGATCTCTTCTGGTTACTATTTGCATGGTTGCTATTTTTTCCATCTTTTCACTTTCAATGTACTTGTGTCTAAATTTAAATAGCATATAGTTGGGTCATGCTTTTTTATTCATTCTACCAACTTTGCCTGCAGAGTTTAGTCCACTTAAATTTAAGCTAACTAGTGGTAATACAGGACTTCCTTTTAATTTTCTTCCATTTGATCTTTGTAAGTCATACACTTTTGTTTTTCCATTCTTCCATTAATTTCTACTTTTATATTTATTTTATTTTTGTAGTGTGCCATTTTGATTCCTTTCCCATTTCCTTCTGTATATATTTTTCATAAATTTTCTTTGTAGTTTCCATGGGGCTTACATTTAACATCCTAAACCTATAATAATCACATTTTCTTTGATACCCACTTAACGTTAAAGCATAGATTTACACTGTTTCTATACTGCTCTATCCCCCCACCTTTTTATTATACTTGCTATAAATTATACATTTTTATATTGCATGTCTCAACATAGATTTATCATTATTTTTTATGAATTTGTATCTTAGAAACTGTAAGAAGTAAAAATGGAGTTGTATACCTACAAATACAATACAATCATTCTGGAATTTATAATTGCCCATATGATCAACTTTACCAGAGGCCTTTATTTCTTTCTGTCACTTTTTGATCCACTGTATAGTATCTTTTTCTTTCAGACTGAAGAATTACCTTTAACATCAGTTATAGGACATATCTAGTATAACAAACTCCCCCAGCTTTAGTTTATCTTAGAATGTCTTAATCTCTCCCTCATTTTTGAAAGACAGTCTCACTGGATATAAAATTCTTGGTTGGCATTTGTTTCTTTCAACATTTTGACATTACCTCCTTTTCTCCATGTTCTGATGAGAAATTGGCCCTTAATTGTATTAGGGCTCCCTTGTACATAAAATGTGGCCTTTCTTGTATAGTTTTCATAATTCTCACTTATCCTTGGCATTCAACAGTTTGACTACTATTTGTGTGACCATGGTTCTCTCAGCATTAATCTAATACATTAATTAGATTCATTGGGATTCTTGAATCCATATGCAAGGATTTTGTTAAATTGTGGGTTTTCTATTATTTCTTTGACTATTCCTCCTGCCCTGTTCTCCTTTTCTATCTTTTGGGACTCCCATAGGTATATATTGCTACAGTTGGTAGTGTCCCACAGGTCTCTTAAACTCTGTTCAATTTTCTTCATTCTTTTCTTTCTCTGCTCCTCAACCAGAATTATTTCAATTGTCTTCTCTTCAAGTTCACTGTTTCTTCTGCTAGCTCTAATTTGTTGTTGAAACCTTCCAAGGAATTTTTTATTTCAGTTATTAGGGTCTTCAATTTCAATATTACTGCTTGGTTCCTTTTAAAAATTCCTATCCCTTTCTTGAAATTCTTCTATTATTCATCATTTTACTGATATCTTTTAGTTCTTTCTCCGTGATTACTTTTTCTCCCTGAGCATATTGAAGATCTTTCTTTAAAGTCTTCACTGGTATGTCTTAAGTCTTGTTTTCTTCATTGATGGCTTCTGAATTTTTATGTTGTTCCTTTGGATGGGCCATCATTCCTGTTTCTTTATTTGTCTTGTAATCTTTTGTTGCACACTGTACATTTTAATGTTTTAAAGTATTAACTCTAGGATTTGGTCTCTGGGCTGCTGTTCCTTAAGTTTGCATCCAGCTAGTAATAGGACAGAGATATCCTTGAGTACCAGGACCTAACATAAACAAACCCGAAAAACACCTTTTGCAGTCTTTGAAAATTGGCTCTAAGTTGGCTGGTGCTCTACTTCATAATTTAGCCCTTCTATTAAGAAGATAAGACTGAAGCAAAAGCTAAGTGCAGGGTCCTCTGGTTTTTTGAGTCTTTTCTGAGCCGGGGTTTGTGCTTCCTCATGGCCATAGGAATCCCACATTTACAAGAATCTGAATGTTTCCTCTACTCCCTAAAAACTAGACACCCATCCCCCCACTCCAGGTACTCTATTGTGTATCAAAACTGATAATTCTTTGCCCCAAGCCACTTTGACTTAATTGTTTCTTCCATGCTTTAGCCATCTATAGGCTCCTTCTGCCTATAGGGTAAATTCTGGGAAGGTGATCCAGAGAAGAATTTCCACTTTCAATTTATCAAGCTGCCACTCAGTAGACTGGCACCAATGTATAAGCACTTTGGTATGCACAAAAGGGGTGACTCTGCTCCTTCTGGAACAGAGCCGGGACTCAAATGGGAGTGCAAACAGGCTCCACACTGTGCCAGGGAGAGAGTAAGGGATGGGTCAGCAAGAATATCATAAGTTTCTCTTACTGTTTTTAAAGCTGTGCTTTTTCTATTCAACAACTGCCCAGTTACTACAACTTTTTAACTATTTTTTGAAGATTTGAGGAAGATGGTTCTGCCAATTTTTGCTACTTGGGGGAATGGCACATGGCAGTGTCTCATACCACCATTTTGGTCAACTGGAGAAATTTGGGTTTTTAAACCTAGAATCTTGGAGGAAGACCCTGTGGAATTTTGATCCAAATGTTTGAAGAGACAGTGCTGACCACAGGTGCTGATTATCAGGAACACAGAGGGGAAGCCATGCAGAGCTGAAATTCAGACCTCTGTGGATGGGGCACTGGCTGGCTGGTATGAATATCTGTGATGGGGTTAATGAGGCTGGTTCTGGGAGTATGGGAAAAACTACAATTGGGAAACAAATATTTCTACTGGTATCAATACTGACTGCCATTGCTATGGTGAAGCTGGGTAGGATCAGAAAGCACGCAGGACAGAGCATATCCCTTCCCCCTTCTCCAGTCTTTCTCTAGCATCCCCTATAGACAGAGCAATAGGCAACCAGCTAGCAAAGGATAATGTGGTTTTCAAAGTTCTAACTCCAGCATAGATGGGTTCAAAGCTGAGAGACAATAATTTATTAACCAGCACATTCACTGTTAAAACATCGTCTCCTCTCACACTCTTGTGAACCTGCTCCAATCACAGTTTCATCTTTAATACTCCAGCAAATCTCCCTTTGTCAAGGTCATTGTCGACAAATCCAAATTTTAAGTCTTAACACAATATTATTCAATTCAGCAGCAACATTTGAAAACCAACCTCTCTCTGATTCTGAGGCACACTCTTCACACAGTCTGGAACACTATTTTCTGTGTCCTTCTAACTCATGGATCCTTTGCTGGGTCCTTATCTTGCTGACCTCTGTGCTGGTTTGAAAGGATGTATGTACCCTAGAAAAGCCATGTTTTAATCCTAATCCCATTTTGTAAAGGCAGCCATTTCTTCTAATCCCTATTCAGTACTGTATGTTTGAATCTGTAATTAGATCATCTCCCTGGA
The DNA here is from genome assembly GCA_004026745.1 of Myrmecophaga tridactyla. Taxonomy (NCBI): domain Eukaryota; kingdom Metazoa; phylum Chordata; class Mammalia; order Pilosa; family Myrmecophagidae; genus Myrmecophaga; species Myrmecophaga tridactyla. The sequence goes on from PVIY010003098.1 coordinate 64,547, forward strand.
GATGTGATTTAATCAAGAATGGTTGTTAAACTGGATTAAGTGGAGGTGGGTCTCCACCCATTTGGGTGGGCCTTGATTAGTTTCTGAAGTCTTATAAAACAGGAAACATTTTGGAGATTCAGAAGATTTGGAGAGAGCAGAACAACATAGCCAAGAGAAGCAGGTCAGCAACCTTTGGAAACGAAGAAGGAAAATGCCTCCTGAAAAGCTTTGTGAAGGGAAGCCAGAAGACAAAGCTAGCAGATGATGCCATGTTCACCATGTGCTTTTCCAGATGAGAGAGAAATCTTGAATTTCATCAGCCTTCTTGAACCAAGCTATCTTTCCCTGGATGCCTTAGAATAGACATTTCTATAGACTTGCTTCAACTGGGACATTTTCTCAGCCTTAGAACTATAAGCTAGCAATTTATTAAATTCCCCTTTTTAAAAGCTGTTCCATTTCTGGTATATTGCATTCTGGCAGCCAGCAAACTAGAACAACCTCTAAAATTCAAGTGACCCCAGCCATCTTTTCTTCAGTTGACACTTGTCCTGAAATAATTTCATTGACTTTCAGCTTTAAATACCATATATTTGCAGCTGGCTCCAAAATATATACGTCCAATGCTGAACCTCTTTGCTAAACTCCAGATTTTTATGTCTCTACTAGACTTCTCTACTTGAATGTCTAATTGTTATATTGAAGTTAGTTCTGTTCTAAAGGGAATTCTTTAGTGCAACAGGAGCAGCTGCTGCCCCCCAAAACTCCCACCACAAGAGCTTCTTTTCAGTTTTCTACTTTGTGAAATACACTACTTTGTGGTATATGACAACTTTATTCTCTATTCTTTATCGATTAGGCCAAAAGCATTGGAATAATCCTTAACACTCCCTTTCTTCATACCTCACATGAGCAAATTCTTTTGGTCCTACCTTCGAAGTATAATCCACACCCCAGGAACTCATCAGCGCCTCTTTTACCTTTGTGCAAGTCACAATCATTAATTATATGGACTATTGCCATAACCACTTCACCAGGTTCTCTTCTGCTATTCCTTCCTCCAATATCCTATTTTCAGCATATCAAGCAGAGTGATCATTCAAAATATGATAGACCATATTATTCTTTGGCTTAAAACCCTCCAAAACCATCACATTTTATTCAGAGGGAAAGCCAAGGACCTTACCATAGTTCCCCATTTGCACTGACACTGCCCAAGGCCCTCCCGCCTCATCTCCCACTGCTCTCCTCTTCACTTACTCCACTCTGCCTTTTCTTCTTTTTCAAATCAAAATGAGAACTTCTTGCTAGGGACTGCATATTCTCTGAGTTTGATTTTTAGTGCTCTCCTTCCTCACTTGGATCCTGCTATCTTGACCTTTTGCTCTTCTTCAAACATCGTCTGTCCTTTTTTCCTTTGCATGAGCTGCTCCCCCTTCCCAGACAGCTCTTTCACCACTGTATGTCTTGTTTCCTCTTCTTACAGCTCTCTGATCAAATACCACTTGGTGAGTAAGGCCCTTCTTGATCATCCCATGCAAAATGACATTGCCCACTATCAATTTTCATACTTCTCTATAGCAATTAATGCCATCTAAATATATATATTTATTTCCTGCTCCTCCCTTATCATGTACAGCATGAACTCCAGGGAAGCAGAGACTTGGACAGTTTTATTCACTGCTATATCCATCCCACTGTCATCAAGAACAGATCCTGTGACCTAGTAGGTATTCCATGTTTATTTGTTGACTGTTTTATAGATGTAGAATGCAGTTAGAAGTTGTGAATGTCACGGGGCTCTGTAGCATAAGAAAATAGCCCATAGGTCTAAAAGGTCCACAAAAAAAACCCTTACCCAAGGATGTGGTGTTTCAGCTGAGGCTTGAGTAGGAGTGGACCAACAAAAAATGGGGAAAAGAACATTTATAGGTATATGGGTCAAAAATGTAAGGCCTCAAATTTAGGAACGTCAGAAACAGGAAATATCTGAATTGTAAAGGAGTATGTGTGCTCAGTATTTTGCATTTTATCCAAAGCACAGTGAGTAGGATGGCATGATCAGAATTTCACTTCGAGAAGATGTTCTTGGCTTATCTGAAGAGATTGGATTGTGGCCCAGAGGCATGGGACCACAAGAGAAGGCTCTTTCAATGGCACATGCAGGTGGGCCATGCGGTGGTGCCTGAGTTTCATCTTCTATAGCACTAATTGTGAATCTCTGGCAGCCTCTGGGGCCACATTTCTGCCCATACTTACTTTGTAATAGTCATGTCCTACCTTAGTTTAATATTAGTCATTTGTAATACCTTAAATGCATTTAAAGTCATAGTTAACCATTCCATGAATTTTAAGTTTCATCTTTAAGTATGGAATCAATTAATTTCTATATTTGGTAAAGAAATTTCAAACATCAGCTGAGATTTTGAATGTGGGGAGTAGTTGGGGAATCTGTCCCAGAATCTGCTCAAGAGCATGCTGTGCTATTATAGAGAGAAACCTGTGCAAAAGGAAAGGAAAAATAAATCATAGATATCAAGTTGCATACATTTTGCTATGAATGTATTCATGTTTGCAAACCAGAAAGAGAAAAATTTTCTCTTACAAGATAATAATGCCCATGAAATGACACTCTAATGGGATATTTCTGTGGCTAAATGAGTATTTCTAAGTGTTTCCATTCATTTTTTTACAAATGTAAGTGACAAAATAACTTTTATCTTTTATAATTCAAACTCTAGTGTTACTTAAAAATAGGCCTAAGAGTCACCCCCAGAGAACCTCTTTTGTTGCTCAGATGTGGCCTCTCAGTCTCTAAGCCAGCTAGGGTGAGTTCACTGCACTCCCCCACTATGTGGGACATGACTCCCAGGGATCTAACTCTCCCTGGCAATGTGGGACAGAAATCTCAGGATGAGCCAGGACTCAGCATCAAGAGATTAAGAAAGTCTTCTTGTGAAAAAGGGGAAGAGAGAAATTAAACAAAATAAAGTTTCACTGACTGAAAGATTTCAAACAGAGTTTAGAGGTTATCCTGGAGGTTATTCTTATGCATTACATAGATATCCCTTTTTAGTTTATGGTGTATCGGAGTGGCTGGAGGGAGGTACCTGTAACTGTTGAGCTGTGTTCCAGTAGCCTAGATTTTTGAAGATGATTGCATAACTATATAGCTTTTACAATGTGACTGTGTGATTGTGAAAACCTTGTGTCTGATGCCCCCTTTTATCCAAGGTATGGACAGATGAGTGAAAAAAATATGGATAAATAATAAATAAATAATGGGGGGACAAAGAGTAAAATAAATTAGTAGATGGAAATACTAGTGGTCAATGAGAGGGAGTGTAAGAAGTATAGTATGTATGAGTTCTTTCTTTTTTCTTTTTATTTCTTTTTCTGGAGTGATGCAAATGCTCTAAAAAATAATCATGGTGATGAATACACAACTATGCGATGACACTGTGAGCCACTGGTGGTACACCATGTATGGAATGTATGTGTGTGAAGATTTTCTCAATAAAAATATTTTTAAAAAACTCTAGTGCTTTTAATTGGTAGCTCCTTCTGTTATATAAACATTTTATTTTTGCTGCTTTCAGTCTCACGTGTGCCTCTTTCAGCCATCTCTGATTTGACCTTAGTATGCCATATTTTAAATGCATGAAATGGCTGCAGAGCATCTGTGAGGGATTGGTTAATCATAACTGAATCATAACTGCATCATATAGTAAATGATTCTCTATGGTTAGGAGCAAGTGGTAGCAAATTCAGGTTTTTCTGATTTAGCAGAAGATTAGTTGAATTTTTGCCATATTCCTAGTCTACTTTAACATTGTAAAATAAAGATTGCACATTAAGTTCCCTTTATGAAAAATAGTTGAAGTATGACAAATTTTGGACAATGAAATACTTTGATTTACTGAATCTGAGTGTGTAAATATATTACCAGTCTGTGAAGATCTAGAACACAAAAAAATTGACTTAATTTCCAAAATTACACTGACCACAGTTTCATCATTTTTAAATAAAATAGATGGTAAATTTTTAAATGTGGTTGAGTACTATCCCAAAGAACACAAAAGGTACCCACTCCCCCAACTTCCCATTCAGAGCCATTCATACAACATCCATCTGTTTTATTGAACTGGCTTTCAGCTAAAACTTAATTTGAAGAATGAATTCTTCATATTTAAATAGCCCAGAATTATTTGGAAGAGTAAATGAGGTAATTAATGAAAAAAAAAACTTGAATAGTACGCAATGTTAACTTTCTTTCCTCTTCCCTTTTCCCCTTCCATTCTCCATCCCTCTTTCTGTCCCTTTCTCCCATACTCCATTTATTGATCTCACCACATCCTGTAATAACCATTCATATAGATGAAATAGAAAAGTGGAAATACTTGATATTGAAAATATCTCCCCAAACATGGCATTCAAAAACAATCTTTGATGTGAGAGTTTACAGATATTGTTGATTCATGTAATGCAGAAGAGGTTTGTGTTCATTTGAGATTTCTAACCACTTCAATTTTGCATAAACTCATGATGATTATTTCAAGACTCCAAGTTAAGGTATCATAACAGAATTTTAGTTATGCAATCTTGACATTGAAATTTTTTTTAAATGTCTTAATTTGCCAGGGCTTCTGGGATAAATACCATACACTGGGTGAGCTTGAACATCAGGAATGTATTGGCTTACAGTGTTGGAGGCGTGAAATCCAAAATCAAGATCTTGACAGGCCATGCTTTCCCAGAGCATATATAATGTTCTGGTGCTGACTTGTTGCAATCCTTAGGCTTCTTTGACTTATATTTTACATGGCAATTTGCCTCATTGTCTTACTTCTTCTGAATTCTGGCTTTTACTGGCTGACTGCGTCCAAATTTCCTTTGTTTACAAGGACTCCAATCATATGGATTAAGACACATCGTGATTCAATGTGGTATCCTCTAAATAGGATCTTTGAAGATCTACTCACAAATGAGTCCATACCTTAAATAATAATATCTTTAAAAGTCCTATTTGCAAATGAGTTCACACTGACAGGACTAGAAGTGAGGACTGGAATATATTTTTCCCCAAATCAAAGGATAAATGATTCATTGCTAAGTGGAAATAGAGGATATAAATACTGCACATCTGTCAATATTTTGTCCTCCCATCTTCATTCTCCTCCCCAGTACTACTTTTATTACCTTATGATGATTCAGGAAGAAACGAGGGCCCAGATTCAGTCTTTGCGTGCCTGATGTAAGAACATGGGGAAAGATGGATAGCAGATCATCTCAGCAGCCATGACGCATTACCAGCAGCACTGGTGGTGGCATGCCGACCTGAACAATGCTACAGTGTGATCTGCTACTCTTTCCACTGATCCATCTTCATCTCCCCGGGCTCCAGCCCATTACCCAACCTCCAGGCATATCTTTGAGGTCTGATTTCATTCCAGTAAATCCTCTCTCTCTCATCCTTTTTTTTTCTGCCTGTGAGATAACTATATTTGGCTTTTGTACTTGGAATTAAAGTTTCTGACATAGATACTGAATCACAGAGTAGAGTTAACATTAATAGACTCTAAAATGCGACCTTGGCTGAACCAAGAAGGTAGAGTAGAGGCTAGCTGCATACCTCTAGTCAATGGTTACATGATTGCAGTTATTAAAAGGTGATGAAGATAATAATCACGTTTCTCCTTCTATATCCTTGAGAACAAGACCATGTACACAATGAAGTTTTAGCATGATGGACTTTGGGAAAATAAATTAGAATGTTGAATGTTGAATGTTGAATATATTGGCTCCTTTTATGGTCTTCACTAAATTTCTACATGAAAGAAATAAGATAGTTTTAATACTAGCACCAGAAAACAGAAAGAAGGAAACAAGACTTTGCTTAGAGAAATTCTGTCTGTGGTTTTTATTTAGTTGCCTGAAAGTCTAGTAGTTGGAATCCTGTAATATTGGAAAAGCAGTTATCTACTGCAGGTAAAAGCTGATGCTAGCAGAGTGTGCTGGTTTGAAACTCTAGTGTACTCCAGAAAAGCCATGTTCTTTAATCCTGATTCAATATTGCTTGGTGGGATCTTTTTTATTGTTTCCATAGATATGTGACCCACCCAACTATGGGTGATAAGTTTTGATTAGGTGATTTCTGTGGAACTGTGTCTCTACCTACTCAAGGTGGAGTTGCTGAATGGAGCCCTTTATGAGGGAACCACTTGAGAAATGCTTCAGAGCCAACAGGGCCCACACCACTCAGCCAAAGATCTTTGGACATGCCAAAGGAAAATGCCCCTGGGGAAGCCATTTGAAGAAGCTGGGAGAGAAAGCTAGCAGATGTCACCACCTGCCTTCCCAGATGAGAGAGGTGTCCATGACCCAAAGACCCCAGCAGATGCCAGCCATGTGACTTCACAACTGACTGAGATGTCCCAGATGGCATTGGCCTTTCTTGAGTGAAGGTAACCTCTTGTTGATACCTTAATTTAGACATTTTCAAAGTCTTAGAATTGTAAACTTGCAACTTAACAAATTCCCTTTTTAAATGTCATTCCATTTATGGTATATTTCATTCTGGCAGATTTAACAAACTAAAACACAGAGGAAAAAGGTAAGCACCTTAGGATGCGATTGTTGTTCAGGATAACCCCTGCCCCTATCCCTCATCCAGACTTCTGCTATGTCTCCTTTTAATAAGAAAGAAAAAAAGCTAATCACTCCCCTCGAGAAGAAGTTGTTGAGATGCAGCCTGAAGAGAAAGATATTAATGGCACTTTCTTGCCCAAGCTTTGTTCCAAATTGCTTCAAATTGGCAGCCACTAAAGCCATATTCTCAAGTTTTATAGTGCATCAGAATCATCTTGAGGACTTAACACAACAAAGATTTCTGCATCCCATCTCCAGAGTTTCTGAATAGGTCTGGGACAGAATTCAAGTATTTGCATTTCTAACCAGTTTCCAGATACTGTTACAGGTCTGGAAATCTATATCAGGTTCTTAGAGGTGTCATAATGAAGTGCCATGAACTGGGTAGCTTAAAACAATAGAAAATTATCTTCTCACATTTCTTGAGGCTAGAAATCTGAAATCAAGCTATTGGGGGGACCATGTTCCCTCTGAAGCCCTAGATGAGGATTCTTCCTTGCTTTCCATATCTTTTGGTACCACCAAGTATTCCTTGGTTTGTAGCAGTTTAACTTCAATCTCTGCCTCCATCTTCACATGGCTGTTGTTTTAGTTTACTCATTACTGAAACAAATACCATGCAATGAGTTGGCCTGTACAATGGAATTTTATTGGCTTATGTTTTTGAAGCTAGGAGAAGTCCCAATCCATATGTGACTAAGACGATGCTTTCTTCCTGACGTCTGGCATTTGGGGGTTGGTTATCAGCAATTCTTGGTCCTTGGCTCCTCTGTTCACATGGTAATGCCTGTGGTGGCTTCACTTGGTATCTCCTTTCTCTTTCAGTTTCTGGCTGCTCCTTTTGTGGCCTTTTGTCTCTTTTTGTGATTTTCCCCCCAAGTCCTTCAGCATTAGGATTAAGGATCGTGTTGATTCTGAAGTAATCTCACCAAAAGTTCTTATTAAAGGATTCATGCCCACAAGGATGGATGAAGTTTAAAGAACATGTATAACTGGGGCCCAAGCCACTACATCAACACTGCTGTCCTCCTTCTGTGTCTGTGCCTCTGTGTTCAAATTTCCTTTTTCTAAAGCAGGTTTGCAACCCAGCAGGGCAAATTCCATTCTGTTTTAGGATCTATAAAAATCCTCTGTAGCTTAATGCTCTGTCCTTGGGGCACTCTCTGACTTAACCTAAGTTTGTGTCCCTGTCCTCTCTGGTCTCTGCATCTGTGAATCATCTCTCAGAGTCATTCTTCCTTCCTTTCCTCCCATCTCTGTCCCTTTCAGGCCTGGCTGGCAGTATTGCTGGTATAAAATACTCAAAATCTTGCTGTTCTTCTATAGGTAGCAAGGCATTCATGCCATTAGACATGAGGGCTCTCTGCAGATCCTTCCTAGATAATTCCACCTCTCAGCAACAACACATTAAAATGTCAACATGTCCAGGTTTCAGCAAAAGATTACAAAACATACAAAGAAAAGGAAGTGATGGCCCAGGAAAAGGAGAAAATTAAAGCTATGTCTTTTGAGATATCAATTTTAAGTAAAATACAAGCCTATAATTTTATTCTACTTGAGCATGTTCTTCCTAAATTTATACAGGTTTACTGAACCTGCTAGCATTATATCTACTACATGTTTTAAATGATGAAAAATGTAAATTTGCATTGAACTGAATTGAGTTGTTATTCTGACAAACTTCACTTCAAGAGTTATTGTGTTTTTTAGAATGTCAGCTTAAAAACAATTTCCAAGATTTTTGTGGGAATTTAAGCATATAAGGTATGCAGGATGCAATTTTGTTAAGGAAAAAAAGTATTTGTCTTAAGTAATTTGGCTATATGTTGCAGAATGAGAAACAGGAAAGTGTAAGACAAAATCTAAATGAATATAGAAAGTTGTGATAGGTTTATGGAGATGAATTTTATTCATCGTAGTCAATCTGACTAAGATTAGATAGGCTTATTTATAAAACCTCTTTAAGAGCTTTCATACCAAACAGTATATTCATGCAATACTAGAATTTAGTTTCCTCTCTGTTAAAATGATGAAATGTTCTTGGATTATTGGTCAGCTCTTGGTGGGAGGTTATGTAAGGTATTTCTTATTAATCTAAATAATCTGCCTAAAAGACAAAGATTCTATATCCTATGTCATATAATAATAGCCTCATTGATATTTATGTTGACTTTATCATCCTTTATTGTTTAAGAGAACAAGTCTTCTCACTTTTAAAAGAACTAAGTTTTTGCTTCCTTTTTTTCAGTCATGGTAATGCCTGTATTTACTTTTAAAATATTCTATTATTACTTTGGATAAGTAGATAACTAACTTTTGTTTATAGTGACCTATGATCCTATTTAGCCAAGTGCGCAAATCTCCCAACAACTTCTGACATTTTGTTTTCTCAAAATCAAACCCTAAGGGATATCTTTTTTTATTTCAACTTGTCTTTGGGATTTTCCAGGGAGACCTTGGAAGTCAAAAAGTTTTGTTCTTTCACCTTATAAAAAAAAGAGGCGCTAGAAATAGGGTCATTTGATATGCTGTGAGTTCCATGGATAGTGTAGTCAAATTAAAAGGGATTTTCTATCCTTCTGTTGGTTAAATCTGTATGGAAAAATGTTATTCATATAAATATTTAGAGTTTATGTAAAATTCCTAGACATTTGACAATGTTTTCACTGTCTGTGATATGTCCTGATCTGATCTGCATGTTAAAAAATAGAATAATACTTCTTGGTCATAATTTAGCTATTCTTAAAAAAAAATGCTACTTGTCACAAAAACAACCAAATATCCCAGATGGTTACATTGTTTTGCTCTGATGCTTCTCTGAAAGTGCTTCTTGAGATCAGCTACAGGTCAGAGGTTCATCCTCAGAAAAAAATAAAATAAAATAAAAGGGGAAACTTTAAATGAGAAGAAAAGCAAGTATTAAATGATGTTCTACCTGTCAATTAATATAACCCTGGTAAAACTGCAAAGGTGGGACAGGTCAAATACCTTGACCAACAGGGCCCTTTTGGACCTCTTCAAATGAACTTTACACAGCTACCTCCTTCTGTGAGATATGAATATGTCCTTGTTATCATACGTCTATTTCTTTGTCACAAGGCCGCTGCCTTCACAGTAGCTAAAAGAAACTTTGTTTTCCCCACCTTGGGAATTTCTGTTATTCTGTCAAGAGACAAAGGCTTCCAATTTTCTGGAAATATAATCAAGAATTTTAGCAAGGTTTTACACATTAACCCAAAACTTCACTGTTCCTACCATTCTCAAGGAAAAGCTAGGAAAAACAAATAGTTTAAAACTTAAATTAGCTAAGTTATTTGAATCCCTCTCTCTCTCTACTTTGGTCTAGGGTTCTTAGTCTTGATGGCAATAAGGTCTAGCCCATCAGAAATACACCGTATGCAATCATAATGGGAAGACTCATGAGACTCATTATTTCTCCTCTTTTACTGGATTCCAACCTACTACAGTGTGAAACTGCCAATTATCATAAGGGACTAATCGCATATATCCAATTTCACATTCACAGATCTAGAATTCCTGAGATTCCTCTTCTTTGGAATCTTTATGACCTTCAACCCATAGACTTGATATACTTGTGAAGAAACTGTTGCCATACTAGAGACAGACCTAAATGGCTCATGAAAAAAACCATAACCCAGGCTAAACTCATATAAAGTTTTCTGTTCTTGGTATTGTTCCCTTTGTCACTGGGACAGGTATCTCCTGTTTTGGAAGATACGCTATAAGATTAGAGAGGGTATCTGTGCTGGTTTGAAAGGATTTATGTACCCTAGAAAAGCCATGTTTCAATTCTAATCAATCTTGCGGGGGCAACGGTTTCTTTTAATTCCTATTCAGCACTAAAGATTGGAAACTTGATTAGATTATCTCCACAGAGATATGACAATCATTTGTGGGTATTAAACTTGATGTGTCTCCACCCATTTTACATAGGTCTTGATTTGTTTACTGGAACCCTGTAAAAGACGAAGTATTTTGGAGAAAGCTTCAGAACGCCGCAGAACCACAAAGCAGAGAATCCACCAGCTAGTGACTTTTGGAGATAAAGAAGGAAAATGCCTCCCAGGGAGCTTCATGAAACAAGAGGCCTGGAAAGAAAGCCAGTAGATGCTGCCATGTTCACCTGTTGTTTCCTATGAAATGGAGCTCGAAGGATATTAAGGAATGACGAGAAAGACAGATGGGATCAGGGGGTCTGAAGCTTAGTGACAACAGACAACAGACAACTTTATTCTTAACTAGTTCCTGCTTATATACTGCAGGGTTTACATGACAAAAAGCATGCATGCATTTCATGATAAAGCAGAGTGCTTACTTTTCAGTATTTTACTCCCTACATACAAGAGATAACCAAAAAGACCTTGGGGTTTAAGAAAAAACAAATATTCTCTCCCTCACAGACTGTCCTCCAAATAAGCAGGTAACAGTCTCCACAGTTTACTGCTGAGACCACTCTGAAGCCAGCTGCTCCCAATAAATTCCGTAGGTTTTCCATTAACCCTTGCTCCTACATTCACCATGTGCCCTTCCTGCTGAGAGAGAAATCTTGAACATCATCGGCCTTCGTGAACCAAGGTTTCTTTCCCTGGATGCCTCACATTGAACATTTTTATAGTGTTGTTTTAATTGGAACATTTTCTCAGCCTTAAAACTGTAAACTAGCAACTTATTAAATTCCCCCTTTTGAAAGTCATTCCATTTCTGGTATATTGCATTCTAGCAGCTAACAAACTAGAACAGTATCAGAAAAGGTAGCTTTAAAGTTTGAAAAATCTATCACCCACCTAGGCAGGCCATCACTTACTAGCTGATGAAGTACTGGAACTTTGCAAAATGACTCGACAAAATTGATTAGCATTAGACTATATTCTGGCTTCCCAAGGAGGTGTGTGCACAAGTGGGGACTTGGTGATATGTATTTGTAAATGACAGTCAAGAGGATGTTTACCCAAAAGGAAGTGGCAACAGATGCCCAGAAGCAGCCATATCAGCTTACATACCTCCAGAATCTGATTGACCTGAACAGCTTTTTGGTTGGCTTCTAGGGTCACAGGAACCTTGGCTCAGAGATGTCCTAATAGGGGTACTTGTTATCTTCTTAATCATATTCATAATATCCCTCAGTCATTGTTGGGTCTCTCTACTCGTAAATGCTACTATGCAGCCACTAACTTGAGAAATGATGTAACTGAGTACGCCAACCCAGTATGAATGGGATAAAAAAAAAAACTCTCAAACTTCAGCTAACCCAAGAAATTGGTGATGATAAATGAGAGATTTTTAGTAGCGAATGAGAGATTAACAATATCATTGGTCAAGACTTTGTAACCAAAGGAATGAGCAAAAGGGGAGAAATTCATAAAATTGAATAGAGAAAGCCCTGCAGATCCCATAGAGCCAAACAACAACAACAAAACAGAAAAAAACAAAACCATGCCCTCTTGAGTTTCCTCTTTATTTTTTGAAATTTCAAATTCCCAACAAGGCAGCTGACCCAGATAGCCAACCAGCCTAGTTCTTTACCTTGGACCCAATACAAAATAAAGTCCAATTGCCCTAAATCTGCCCCTATAACATGGACACCCTAGTCCAATCGAGGAGCGTCAAACTAAATTCCTTTTTATGTCTGTAAAATTTGTTTGTCATCCCTAGAATCTGGAAACTTTCTGTTTTGGCTTCCTTTGCTACAGCCCAACTTTGGTGCCTTTAATAAAATGCTGTAGTCTGCAAACTCATCTCCAATTTGTCTTTCATAATACTGAGACACATATGTATTTGCAAGAGTCTGTCTTTCCTAAGGTTACAGATATGTTGACTCCAATGTGACAACCACCCAGATCCTTCCTGACTTCCTTGCTCCTGATATTTACAGCAATTCTCTGGGAGGCCTTGATCTAATCAATAGTTATCCCTTCTCATTTCCTACTTTCCTTTCACTTTTCTATAATTATAAAAACAATTTTTTAAAGAGCTGATCAGCTCTTTAAACATCACAGTTCCAGAGAATTTGCATTGTTGTCTGGAGTTGCATGTAGACCTGCTATTGGCAACTCTCAGGATATCAAGAAATCTGAAGACTTTGCCCATAAAGAAACAATGGCTTCTGTCACAGCCATGCTATGGTTTCTACCAAGCAAGGGAAAGAGACTGAACACTGCAAAAATAATATTTAAAACTGACCAATGCAGTTTATGCACAATGCAGAAAATTTGGGACTCACACACAATAGAAGCAAGCCAAAATAAAATCACTATTAACAAAAATCCAGAGATAACCACTCCTATTCTTTGTGTTAATGGTTTACATTTTTTGTTGTTTGTTTTTTGTTTTTTAGACATTTTTTATTGTTAAATATAGCATGTATACAAGGAAGAGAAAGAAAAAGCAATGATTTACAAAGTATGCTTCAACAAGTAGTACAGATTTCAGATTTTGTTATGGGTTATCATTCCACTATTTCAGATTTTTCCTTCTAGCTGCTCTAAAACACTGGACACTACTGCAAGACACTGGAGACTAAAAGAAGTATCAACATAATGATTCAGCAGTCATACTTATTTGTTAAACCCTCCCTTCTTTGTATAACTCCAGCATCACCTTTGATCTTTCTCCCACTCTTTAGAGGTATTTGGCTTATGCCCATTCTAACTTTTTCAGGTTGGAAGGGGCTGCCGATAGTATGGGATAGGGCACTGGAACTAGTCGATGCTCTGGAGAGGCTGGGCCCTCCAGGTTTCAGGACTTATCTGGTCCAGGGATCCACCTGGAGGTTGTGGGTTTCTGGAAAGTCACCCTAGTGCATGGAACCTTTGTAGAATCTTATAAAATACCCTAGGTGTTCTTTAGGATTGGCTAGAAGGGTTTTTGATTGGGATTTGGCAAGTTATGGTTGGTAGCAATGTCTACCTGAAGTTTACATATGAGTGACATCCATAGTAGCCTCTCAACTCTATTTGAACTCTCTCAGCCACTGATACCTTATTTCTTACACTTCTTTTCTCCCTTTTGGTCAGGATGGCATTGTTGATCTCACCACACCAGGGCCAGACTCATCTGTGAGAGTCATCTCCCATGCTGCTAGGGAGACTTTTACCCCTGGATATATGATTTTAATTTTAAGAGACATTTTTATAGTAGGTGCCTAAATAGTGTTTGGAAATCTTTTTTACTTGCTTCCAGATTTCTGCTTATATTCCTTACAGATGCCAAACATTCTTCTTATTTAAATATGCAAATGATGGCTAATAAATAAATCCTTGAGCAGAGCTAATGAAGAATGCAAACATTCTCTATATGGTACATGAAAATATTCTAAAGAATAATATGACATTTTTAATAATGTTTTTTTCTCAAACAGTAGTACTGAATAGCTCATAAAAGGATTCAGAATCTACAAGAAATCCCAAAGGACTGAGTTCAATTCTACAAAGTCATGTAAAGGTGATGATTTTTTAAACCCTCTTACGTTCCACAGTGATAGAGTCAAGAAGTTTGCACATCTATATTACTCCTGCATCCAGTATTTCCTTACTTTCCCACCCTATCTCTCACCAGCTGCTCATAACTCCTGCAAATAATTCTGTTCTCAAATTGTCATACCCTCTTTCACTTACCTAAAACACTTTACATTGTTCATAAAAAATGTATTGTAATAGAAAAACTGAAGAGAGCCTAACTCACCTGAAATCATTTCCTGACTCACAAACTGAAGGTCTTCTATGGATTAATTCATTTGGAGTATGTGCCAGATATTTTATTTGATTCTTGATTACTTTAGTGATAAACTCAACTTGATCTCCTAAAGCATACAGACTCATAAAAGAATGATACTTTGAGTCAATAAATAATTCTTCCTTGAGCTTATTCAAAATAATTTAACATAAGGACATTAAGATTAGCTTTTAAGGATTGAATTTTTTTTTTGCCATTCTGTTTATGCGTTCACATTTTTCCTTAGTATAAAAGAAGAGCCCTGTTGCTGTTTTTGTTTTTTAAAAAACAAAACAAACAAAATCCTTTCATCAAATTTGAAACTTACAAGGATTCATTTGGTTAAAATTGCCTCTTTCCCCGTTCTTTTATTTGAGAATGCATAGGTGATCTTCTCTTACGTAGCTTGTACAATGAAATTCCACAGATGGTTAATTAGTCCCCAACAGCAGTACGTAAAAAAAAAACCAAAAAACCAAACCTTAATCATAATTACAAGATTAACTGGCTTCATTTCCATAAGCCATTCATTCTAAGTATTTAATTATAAAAATAAACTTAAAATGCGTATACCATGAAACCCTATTGATAAGAGACTGAGCCCGACAAAGATGAGGTATGACATAGTCATTGTAGAACAAGGCTTATATGTGTTTATTCTTTTGTGAAAAAATTTATCCAAACCATTCTTATTAAACTGTCTTCTCAGTCATGAGATTTCTGAATTTTCTTTTTGGCCACTAGAGGACTCCCATACCTATCTTGAGAAAATTCTGTCTTTTGTTAAGGTTATTCTGTGTTTTGTGGCCAGCCAGAACATATCCATCAATTACCCACATTTTCATGCATCAATTCATTAATTCACTCAGCATTTATTCATTACCATGGTGCTGTGTTAAAAGGAGAGGGAGAAATGAGTTCTATATCCCTACCCATTTTTTCCTACCCATCCTTGTATGTTAGGCTCTCCACCTATTCCTACCTCCCCTTATTCTGTATCTCCTATCCTCTTTTTGTATCTTCACCTTTTTCTCTCTTCATTGTTTTCCCCCATTAGGATTTTTAATTTGCTAATACATTTCTCACCCTAAAATCTTTCTTCACTCGGGTTCTTCCTTGGGTTTCTAATCTAAATCTCACCACCCACTGACAGATGAGTCCTTTCACCTCCCATTCACTCCACTAAACACAGCTAGACTTCCTGGAATCCCTTGAAACTGCTCTAGCAGTTTCTCTTTCTCACCTCATCTAATCAACTACTGAGTCCTGCTATCCTTACTCCATAATAATTCCAGCATATGACCCTTTTCCTCCTTGACTCACCTTCATCCAGGCCCTAATAATTTCTCATGTAAACTACACCCACAACCACTTAACCAGTTTCAGTGATATTGGTCTTGTTCCCTGTGCTGATTTGAATCATCATGGACCCCAGAAAAGCCATGTTTTAATCCTGACTCAATCTTATGGGAGTAGCCCTTTCTGTAAATCTTGATTCAAACACTGTAGGTTGAAGCTTTTGATTAGATTATCTCCATGAAGATGAGACATGCCCATTTGTGGGTGTTACCTTTTGATTAGATGGAGATGTGACTCCACCCACCCTAGGTGGGTCTTGATTAGTTTACTGGAATCTTTTAAAAGAGGAAGCAATTTGGAGAGAGCCAGAAATGACAGCAGCCTCAGACCCAACAGAGAGATGCTACAGAAACAATAGAGCTGACAGAAACTGCAGAACAGAGCTGATACCATGTGAATACGTGGAGAAAGACATGGATGTTTGGTGATCCTTGGAGCCCAGCAGATGTCACTATGAGATGTTAAGCAAGCCAGTACCTGGAGAGAGCAAGGGAAGCCAAGAAATGAAAGCCAGCCCTGGAGAAGAAAAGTGAGGAACCCACATGGGAACAGAAGCTGAAAGCAATGGAGCCCAGGAGCAAGGGACCAGCAGATACCAGCCATGTGACTTCCCAGCTGACAGAGGTGTTCCTGACCCATCAGCCTTCCTTGAATTAAGGTATCTTTCCCTGGATGCCTTAATTTGGACAATTTTATAGCCTTATAATTGTAAACTTTTAACTTGTTAAATTCCCCTTTTTAAGAGCCGTTCCAATTCTGGTATATCACATTCAGGCAGCTTTCAAACTAACACATTCCCCTTCAATACATTCTCTACACTCCAGTAGATCACTGCCAGAGTGATGTAACTAAAGCACAAATCTGAACACGTCACCACCCTTCAATTATTTCCCAAAATCTTCAGGAAAATCTGAATTCCTTAGTTGTCTGTATCATATAAAGTGATCAACCTCTATACCTGTTTATTTAGAGTTATTAATTGATGCAACCTGATTCTTTCATGAGCCTGAGTGCTTTATTTTTTTTTATTAGAGAAGTTGTAGGTTTACAGGAAGATCATGAAGATAATACAGAGGTCCCTACCCCTCCTATTATTAACACCTTGCCTTAATGTGTTACATTTGTTAGAGGTGATGAAAGAATACTATTATGATTGCACTATTATCAACAATACACAGTTTACACTGGGGTTCCCTGTTTGCAATGTACAGTCCTGTGGGTTTTTTTTTTATTGAAGTTTTACTCTAGTAACATATAAACAACCTAAACTTTCCACCTTTTAAAACACTGTTTTAGTTTCCTAGTTTGCTAAGAGCAGACACCATGAAACAGGTTGGCTTAAACAGTGGGAATTTATTAGCTTACAGTTTGAGGCCGAGGAACTGTCGGAATCAAGGCATCATCAAGGCAATGCTTTCTTCCAGAAGACTGGCTGCTGGTCATCCTTGGTTCTTCTGCCACATCACAAGGCACATGGTGGTCTGTTGGTCTCTCCTTTCTCTTCCACACTCTGCTGATTCCAGCTTCTTGTTCCCGTGGCTTTCTCTCTCTCTGTCTCTCTCTCTCAGTATATATGTCCTGTTTATAAAGGGCTCCAGTAATAGGATTAAGTCCCATCCTGAATGAGGTGGATCACACCTTAACTGAAGAAGTGTCATCAAAATACCCTGCTTACGATGGGTTCACGCCCACAGGAATGGATTACATTTAAGAACATGTTTTTTCTGGGGCACACACAGCTTCAAACCACCACAACTACATTCAAATACACAATTCAGTATTCTTAATTATGTTACAATGTTGTGCTACCAACACCACATCCATAACCAAAACTTTTATCATCCCAAATGGAAAACTGGTACAATTTAAGCATTAACTCCCTAATCCCTACCCCTGCCCTGGCCCTGGCATGGAGTTCAAGTTGAGTTTATCCCCAAGTTAATCACAATTAAGAAAAATGTCGCAAGGCCTCTGCTGCATCCTTCTCCACCTCTCCCTTCCACCCAGGCCTGCAGCCACATCAAACTTCAAGCATTTCCCTGTTCTTGTGAAGCCCTTGAATTTCGCACCTACTCTTTCATTATGTTGAATTTAATCCCTTAGATTTTTTCCTTGGGAGTCCATGGGTAATAAGTCCTCAGTCTTTGTATATTATGGAAATGGCTTTATCTCACCCTCACTTTTGAATCATAACTTATTTGCAAATAGATTTCTAGCCTGATGCTTACTGTTCTCATTAATTTGAAGATGAGATTCTAATGTTTTTCTAGCATAAATCATTGTCAATGAGAACTCTACTGTTACTTCAAATATGTTATGAAATAATCTATTTTGCCTCTTAACTAGACTTTACAATTTTCACTTTTTTCTTACTGTTCTGCAGTTTAATTCATATTTGTGCGATTTGATTTGAGTTTTTACTGGTTAGGATACAACGTGATTTTTAGATATGAAGAACTCCAGTCATTTTATTCTGGAAAATCTGAACTTTTCCCCTCCTCCCATTCTTTCTATTCTTTCCTTCTTTTATCCTAATTAAACATATACAGAAGTAATCACTTTATCCTACCAACCTCTTAATTTCTCATTCCATGTTTTCATCCCTCTATTGCTCATTCTGATATATTCTGAGATAGTATCTCAAATCTATCATCCATTCTCCTTTCTTTTTCCCCCTCAATTATTTTATTCTATTGCTTTAACTCGCTTCTTCTAAGAAACTTCTTGAAACTTGAATCTAAATTGTCCCTCCCTCCTCCTCTGGTCACCGTAGTGCCATGTACAAGGCATGTTAATGATCTGCTGACATTTATGACTCCCATTTTCAACTTATGATTTTTTAGGGCAAGACTATATATTCTCTTTAAATACCTTGCACTTAATAATGTGCCTGGAACATAAGGGACACTGTTGACACTGAATTGAGTAAATGATCAACGTACATTTCTCCCATTTACTCTCAATGTGGATACCTGCCTAGTGCTTTTGAGACTCTTTTCACTCTACATTTACTTATATATCTTCTCCCAATAGATTTTGCAAGGACAAGGGCTATATTTATTTTATTTACTATCACATCCCCAGTGTTTCATGCATAATAATCACTCAAAAATATCTGAGCTTTCTTTAAAGTGTGCCTCTCATTATCTTGAAAAAAAAATAAGATTTCATCTGTGATCTGAACACATTTGCAATGGTATTAGTGTTGAGGGGCCATCAAAGGATCTCTATTTAACAGCATGACCTTCTTTTAACTCTTCTCTGACTGCTGGTGAGTTGGGTTCCAGTTTCATACTTGACCAATGATGTGACTGTTTTTTCTTTGTCTCTGTGAGTTTGCTAAAAGCAAAAGTAACAATTCTAAATATATGAGATATATTGTTTTTAGACAAAAAGATAAAATTGCAAAAGAGAAATAATATAGGTATCATTAGGGGATAATGCTTCTTCCCCTTCTCCTAAAGATTTCTTATCTATGGAAGGATATTCAGTAGGGTAATACTCACAGCCCGTCTCCAACCCCTCATCACGCATTCCTCAACCCCCACCCCAATCACTCTACCTCAAATGAATTCCTAAGGGGAAAAGTGTCCTTAGTGAACTTAGAAGAAGAAACTGCATGGATAGTCCAGTTCCTCTTCCTTTCCTTGATCTGGAGAGTGGACAGTCCGCTCTGCTTCTCCAGGGACTCCTTCTGCTCCTGATGGGAGAGATCTGCTATGGTCCAGTGCTGCTTTGTAGATGCATGTGTCTAATTTAAGGGTTCAATATTAAGTAATTCACTCGTCTATAGGCATAAGCTTGTTCTTTCAACCAGTCATTTCTTTAATAAAGGCAATATTTTGTTGTTCATCTATAGACACTTATTTTTATTTATCAGTTGGTTTAGACTTAGACCAGTTAAGAGGGATGACCTCTCAATGAAACCAACATATTCCTGCAAAAGGTAATGGTCCATGTTATGGTGATCCAAAAGCCCAATTTTCTGCTACTACGCAAAATAGCAATGGATTCATTCATCCATCCATTCATTCAACACCCATCTATTGAGCACCTATAAATTCTATACCTTGAGGATACATCAGTGAACAAAACAGACAAAAGCTCTGACTTCATGAAGCTTGCCTTCTAGTAGAGGGGATGGAGAAAGTATAGTAAATGAAATAAAACCAGGGCTTCCGCATCTCAGACCCTGTCATTAGTGACAAGGGATTTATACTCTCATAATTCCTCAACATCTTAGGCCCTATTCTTAGGTCCCTCAGTGACCACCCCATGACACCTGCTTATAGCATAGAAACAGCTGTTCCTTCTCTCTGCCCCTACCCCTACCCCTAGGGGGCAGGGAGTCAATACAAACTTTCCAATCTCCATTCCTGTTTGAATGATCACTACAGATCCATACAGGTAACATTATAAAGCACAGGCCTAGGTTCACTATAAAAAAGCCCCTCCATCCCCCAACAACTTGGTTGATTCTATGCCATTTCTGATGTGTTTCCTTGTACGGCCCTGTGAGGTACGCCACTCCCTTCAGTCCTAGGACCCATGAATACTAACAAACTTTTCTTTCATGCACCTCTGATGTCACTTGAACTGTCCATACAATGATCCTTACAGCACAGAAGATATAAAAAATAATAAGCAAATGTTATGGGGGGGGAGAGGAGGATAAGGGAATTGGAGATGTCCATCAGAGAAGTAAGTTAAGATGGGGAAGGTAGGGATGTCCTCATTGAGAATATAACAACTGAACAAAGAGTTGAAAGAAGTAGACCATGGAACTATCTAGAGGAAAAGTATCCTAGACAGAGGGATTGGTTCTCAGACAGGAAGAGTCAGGAGGCCAGTGGGGCTGCAGAAGAGGAATCTGAGGGGGAAGGTGGTAGTTTGTGTGATAAGAGGTCAGATAGGTAATTGGAGGAGGGGGACAGGTCAGTTAGGGATTAAAGATTGCAGAAAGGATTTGAACATTCAGAGGGCTGTCATTACAAGGTTTAAGCAGAATAGCAATATTTTCTGATTTAGGTTTTCAAAAGATTGTTTTTGCTGTTAGATTGAGAATGAACCTCAAGGGAACAAGTGTAGAAGCAGGAAAACCAGTTAGGAAACTGTATCAATAATCCAAGTGGAAAGTGATGGTGAAGAAAGAGGAGGGCCAGGATGATATGAAGTTAAATTCTGGATATATTTTGCAAGTAAAAGTCACAGTAATTTCTGATGAATTGGTTACTGGATTGCAACCTGTGCTCTTAATCATTTCCTGTAGTGATCGCCTCTTAGGAAATAATGAAGAAACCTAGTAAGTTCCAGTAGTGAGCCTGCCCTCTGTGGGTGACACATTTCAGGAACTTTAATTGGAGCTTTTGCAATTAAAATTACTCCCAATGTGATTGGGAGGGAAGACTTGGAGGATAAATTAAGTTAAAATCCTTCTCCCTAGATATCAATGAGCATTTTTTAGAAACATGTTTCAAAATAAATATATAAAACATGAGACTTTAATAAGAAAACATATCCACAAGCCAATATCTAGCTATATACCCCAAAGAACTGCAAAAGGAACATTGATTATATACCACATTAGAGGCCTACCAAAAGGAGACCTTGCCTTGGATATTTTGTAAGATTCTGTTTAATTTAAATCTTGATGTAATGTCTCAGAGTACAGGGAAAATGCATCATTCTTCCTTACATAAAAGGCCAAATGAGGATTCCATCCACTAAATAGGAACATATCAAAAGACTTTTTTTTATTTTACAAGGCCTTAAGTCAAGTACCCCTTGATGAACTCAATCTATGAATGAAGATTCCAACAAGCTTATGAAATAAAACTTCACAAACATATCTTGGCAAACCTCCAATTTGCTCATACTCTACTACCTAAGCCAAGGTTGTAAAACTTCCTGTTTACCAAGGTAAGTAATAAAATATTTGACTAACTGTCTATATTTTTACTGGTTATTCAAATATAACAAAGTAACAAATCAAAAAGCAGTAATGTCCCTCACAGAAGTATCTTGAATATTTATTGGGACCAAAGGAAAATGCCAATTTTTGTTTGCTATTTGCATAAACCTACCACAATAAGTACCTGGAGGAAATTAATCTATAGTCATGTTTGATAAATAGTATCATCTTAGGAACTAAAATTCTTTTCACCATTGAAAATTGCCATCCATGACAATTCCACATGCCAGTTCCTTTTATCCCTACCATTTGTGTTGAAAGAAATATCCAAGCATCAAGGTACAAAAGACCTTCACTTTTACCTCCAGAGGCAAAGATAAAGTAGATGTCAGCATCTTCCTAGATGAACAGGAAGAATGTCGAGGACTCCTTTTTACAACATAGTAATCTGGGGATCTTTTCTTCAGAGACTCTATTGTTTTTTCCATTGCCATCTGTAACAAAACAGGGAAATGAGGTTTTAAAAAATCAATATAAGTGTAAACAAATCATTTGGGCTCCACTTGGCTCCACAGTGTTTTATGTTTACTTTACAGATGTAACCTTTCCAGGCATTGGCCAATTCCAGTGTGATAAATAAAATTATCTTTAAAATTGGAGTATGACGTCACCACAAACATGCTATGATGGAAATGAAGATACAGGCAGTGCCCATTTATCCAGAATGACAGGGAAATGGATAATTGAATAGTCTCTAGGTAAGAATTATTGTACAAAGATTACCAATTTTCCAAGAATTAGAATATATTTAAACTACAGTAGGAACAATTTAGCCCATTTGGTTCATGGCAGTAACCATACCACCTTAGTAATTATGAAGTTCAATTTCTTTACTCTAGGAGTGGGAAGTAATGCTAGATCTTGGGTTTAATCAATGCTTGATCTTTGATCTGACATGGAAGTTGTCAATTTTAACAAATTCTTGCCATATGATTACCTTATTATTATCTATTTCTTATAAAAGAGATATACAATGTACATTTTAAGGCCTATAATTTGAGCTTTTAAAATATTTTATTTCAGAGAAAGAGGAAGAAAGGAGAGACAGTCACTTAATGATAAGCCTCACATAGGAATAATAGTTTAAAAGGCATCTTTTTTTCCAAATTGTTGTTAATTACTAATCATATAGTACAAGTAAAAATTTAAAATTGAATATTTTAAATAAAAAATTCTGGTTGAACTTGCAAAAAATTATCTAAGCTATGCATCCATGCCATGCACTTGTTTTTATATTTTAGCAAACTTGAACCTATTAATAAAAAGATTGAATTTAGAGCATGATAAACCTGAACACAAAATATCCTGGAAATACTTTATCTTGCCTATGGCTCCTGATGATCTGGTAATAGCCTATCATCTCCAAATGCAAAACACTGCCTTATCTTTCTTTTGTGCTTTAAGAAAAATTCGAATTCTGTATTCAACAAGGAGTGATGTTTTGATATGAACCAAACGCTCTCTCGTCATCTGAGATTTTACTAGTCTTCTTAAGCAGGAAGTTCACCTTCCATTTTTTCCCTGTTGTTGAAGAGTCTTTAGCTTTCCAGGAATGTGTTACATGTTGAGATTTGGCAAAGGAGACCTAGCTGATTATGCAGGAAGGAGAAGGCTGAGGAGATTCTGGGACCTGAAGCATCCTGCCTATCAGGTATCACAGGAACAAACTACAGGGGGATTTCATCTGACATTCTGCAGTGGACACTATACCTCACCCAGACCCTTTCTGATCCTTTTTACCAATATGCACCATTTTCTAACTGCTGTGCTACCTATAGCCAGATCATGGGACTTTCTGAGAGGGTCGCCTTTGTGAGCTTTGCCTGGAAGTGTCTGGGAATTTAGGTCCCATGGATACCAGGGACGCCTGGAGCCAATGACTGTTTCGTCTAAGGATACAAAATTCCTTCCCCTTTTCCTCAAGATAAGACAAACTCAGAACAGTAATTGATGCTCCAGAGGGCCCCAACAGATCAGGCTAAGTCTGAAACTATACCTGGAGTAACTCTATTGCTTGCCTTCTTTACTCTTCCATTCTTCTTCCCCCACTCCCTAACTTGTTTCTCCTGGGATTGCTCTCTCATCAATGTAAAACATCTGCACCTGAATCCTTAAGTTAGGTTCTACTTCCGAGAGAGCTTGATCTAGAGAGCGAAGCTCAGTATACAAGAGTCATAATCACAATACAACTCATTTCAGGGAAATAGGTATCCAAGACAAAAGGCAAATGCTGTGACATGGGATCTGGGCCTATCAAAAAGGACTGGTAGTTAGAGGCAGGACTCTTCTCCTTTAGAGATAATCCCAGTGTTAAGGCAGAGCTCAGCAGGGAAATGGGACTCTAGACAAATTACAAGAATAGGGACCTGGGAGGGAGGAACCAACTTAGAAGTTTAATTATAAAGAGTGTAGCAGGCTTGTTTATTCTTTCATATCATTTTTATTCTTTTCGCCTATTCCCAATTTCCCCAAATCATCTTCTGTTAAGTCAGGAAACCCTGGCCAATCTTTCAAAACACAATCCCTGGTGTTGCTTCCTAAGTAAAGCATCTCCAGTACCCATAGCACAGACTCAATCACTCTTTCCTCTCTGCCACCTCTATAAAGGGTACATAAATGAATTATTGCAATTAACACCCACTATTATCATTAATGTTTCCCTCTTTTTCCCTTTATAAATTGTGGCAGGGCAAGGTCTCAGGCTTATTCATCCTTTCAGGCATAGAACCCACCATGATGCCTCAAGCATCTACTATGAATTGATAAGAATAGCTCCTGGAACAAGGTAGAATCCCAATCATCTCACTGCAGTAGATAAGGTCAAAGTGGGGCTTAGAAATAGGGTCAAAGCTAGTAGCTGGGAACAAGAATCACATCTGAGGGGATGGGGAAAGCCAGAAACTATTGCGTGCAAAGAACTAAATTGAGTTGGAGAGGCACTCATTTCTAGATTTATGCCTTTCGTACCCCCAAATTAAGGAATTACATAAATATCTTATTTCGTTCTGCTACAAAAGAAAGATGAACATTTTTATTAGGAAGAAAGAAAAACGAAATATTAGAATGCTACCAAATAGTTTCTTTATTTTTCTGCCTTCTGCATTTTGGTGATAATAAAGTTTGTTTGTTTCATGGTTGAAGAAATAAAGTTCAAATCCAATTTGCTTCCCAGTTCTACCAAAGAATTTATGAACAATAGAAACTCCAACTGACAATTTAAATAATGATGTTCAATTATCTGTGCATTTTAATTATTCAGGACCCCCATTTCCCTACAACCTTAGGAAATAGATGGTTGCAGTGAGAACGTTATTTGTGTTTAGATTTCTTGATTCATGTATCACAACTAGTTGCTCTGCTCATTTAAAAAAAAAAAACTCTACTAAGTGCACTTAGTCTATAATGTGGTTCAACAAGTATGGAATAAAAAATGAAAATAGTTTATTCAGATTTCTGTCTTTAAAATTCACTGCCTTTAGGGAGGATGGTATTGCAGGACTTCAACAGCTAATTTTACACTGTAAAAGTCAATTCAAACAATAGACCCCCCCCCAAATGAAGGTACTTAATTTTCTCCTTCTCAGTGCCATGTTCCTCACTCTTAGCATTGCAGCTTCTCAAAGTGAAATAGAATGATAAGAACAGTAATATATCACATAAACTCTGACTTTCACTGGCTACAAAATGGTTCATCTTCAGCTTAAAGTGTTTGCTCAAGGAACAACCTTATCCAATCTTTGCTTTAACCATTTACCGATATTTCTCTCAACCAAAACGGGTCTGGTTGTCTTTCAGCATGTATAGTCTCCATCCTCTTTTCATTGTCATTCATCAGGACTAGCAATAATAGCTCCAGCTTCAGCTCACACCTAACAGTCCCCAAATGTGTTCATCCTTTCTCCACACTGTCTCTAGTATCTGGTCTCCCTCTCTGATCACCTTAGGGACCACACTTGCTGAGTGTTTCATTGTCTTTCATCTGAACTTCTACCCTGGCCTTCTTACCAGATCTCCTACCTCTTTTTCTTTATGTATAATCACAAAATTTATGTTACTAAAATGCAAATTACATCATGTTATAGCCCCTAAAGATTTTTTCAGTATTTCCCCATTGCCTACAGAATAGTCACAGCTTATTGTCAGATTAGCAGATTGCCACTGATCTTAAACTATTACTTTCCCTAAATCCCCTACACAACTGTCATGTGCCAGCCGTCATCTAAGACAGCACGCATTTTCACACCTCCTTGGCTCCCACAAGCTAGAAGACCCTTTTCTATCAAACAGATTCCTATTTGTCCTCTAATGTCCTCTTCAAAATGAAACTCCTCCATTAAATACTTTTCCTTTGAGTCTCCCAATCAGAATTTAGTACACTTTCCACAAACATCCTAAACTGTAATCATCTCAAGGGTTGGGAACATCTTTTTCAATTTTGTCTTGACTGTCCAATACTTAATGCAGTATCTGTCCTATGAAAATGTTCAATGAATGATTTTTGAATTGAGGAGTTTTCTGAATTTTCTGTCTCAGAAAAGTCTAAGATCCAACCTGCATTGTCAGGTTTGCCATTCTCCTTAAATCTAAACTTCTAACTATTGCTAGAAAGATCTATCTAAAATTCAAATGAACTTGTCATCCCAATTCTTAAAATTTCTCAATGACCTTCTGCCATTCATTCATCATTCAATAACGATACTTTGAGGATCTAAAAATGACAGGTCCTGGAAATAAAAGAGTGAGCAAAATGAATATTATCCTAGTCTTCATGAGATTATAGTCTAATGCAAGATCCAATTAAAACACACACACTTACACACACAAAGTACAAATTATTCTAAGTGCTTAGAGAAAGTACAAGATGTATGAAGGAGAATGAAGGGTCTCAGCATTATCTTAATCACATGCCTGAAAAATTACCTGGGTCACAGTCAAAACTTACTGCAGTTTTGTTGAACCAAACAGAATTGTTCGGGCTTTGCTTTTGCAAAACATCAAACTAGTGCCAAGCAAACAGTCCAGAGTCCCATTAATCTTGTTCAATTTATCTTTTTAGTTTATTAAAGGTGAAGTTTCAACACTGTTCACCTGGATCCAGATGGATATTTATTCTAAACAAAAAGCCCTTATGCTCTTTTATGGACCCCAAAGTTACCACTAATCAAATATATATGAAAAATAGAAAAAAGGTAGAACAGAGATAAATGATATGAGAAGATCAGCATAAATAATAAAAGTGAAGAATTAAAAATAAGGCAAGAGGTGGGGGTGTAAGCAAAGCTCAGTGGTAGAATTCTCGCTTGCCATGTAGGAGACCCGGGTTCGATTCCCAGACTCTGCACTTACAAAAAAAAAAAAAAAACTCCCTTGTTTTTTGTATGCAGGTTATCTTTCACAAAAAAAATGTCAATTGTGATGATAAAAAAATATTTATTCCTTCTCACCTCCTATATTCTGGAGGAGCTAGAAGATAAAATCTGAGAAGTTGGTGTGGTAGCCCAATGCAAACTCTGGGATCTGTCCTGTAACTATTTGTTGATGAGTACTTTGAAAATTATTGCTTTTTTCTTTCTTTGCTTTCTACATATGTTATATCATACAATTAAAAAGTTAAAAACCTGTGGATAAAAAAAGTTAATGGGAATTATTGTTAAAATAATGTGAATTATAATAATTCAATGTTGGCTTAGATTTAGGGACAGGGTCATAATCATTTACTGCAGATAGGAGTATGAATTGACCCATTGATCCAGCAACTCCACTATTTTCAGACTCTACCCTGAGGGGATGATGGATGACTACGAAGTTATGGACTCAGAAATTATTTTCTTCATAACGGTTTTCCTAATGGTCAAAAATAAAAAAGAGCTCACTTTTAGGAGAGTATTAAAAAAAATAAGCAAAATTATAAAGGGGAGAAGAAAATTGAAGTAGACACAGGAAAGTTTCCTCTAATTACTTTCACATGCCCAAAATCCTTATTCAGTAGCTGATGCTCTTTCTACTTTCTCTGCCAACACTGAAAGTCTAGACTGAATTTCATATTATGAAATTGTTAAACCAGACTTGATATTTTATAGATACTATAACTATATCTTAGAACAGAGGTTGGCAATATTTTTTTGTAAAAGACCAGATAAATATTTGCTAAATATTTTAGTTTTGCAGGCCATATGCTCTCTGTTGGAGCTATTCAATTCTGTGGTTAGCTCAAAAGGAGCTGTAGATAATACACAAACAAATGGATGTGGCTGTGTTCCAGTAAAGCTTTATACACAAAAACAAGCATCCAATCTGTAGGCTGCAGTTTGCTGACCCCTGTCCTAGGTAAATATTACATAGAGTAAAATGTACTATTGAATGAACACAAAAACACACACACATACACACACGTACACACACGTTATATATATTATATAACCCAAATAAACACATAAATACCATGTGTTTATTTGGGTTATATGATATCTCTTTCATATGTAAAAGGGTATATATTATTCTAGGGTTCAGTAATAGATAAAAATAAGTACTCTATAAAAATATGGTATACACTTTAATTATATTTAATTTTTATTCTTCACTTTTTCTGAGACAGTCTCATTACCTGATTCATATTTTTATTAGTCTTACCTTTTTTATCCTCAGTAACTCTTTTTATCATATCTTTGTAATAACATGCTCGTAATGCAAATTTCATGTCTGTAGGTGTGTATTATTTAAACTAATAGCCCACCCCACTCCCATATGACTCCGAAACATCAACTATTTATGCTATTTTGTAGAAACAGGTTCAGCCACCTAATCCTCCAAATTTACTCTTTCCGTTATCAGGAGTTTTTTCCTGAGAGGCAGCCCAGTATCAATCAGCTTTCCTATAGAAATGTGCTGCAGGGTGACCTCTGCCCAATGCAGCCATCATCCAGGGGAATTGCTTTAGTAGGAAACGTTCTTATGATTTTTGTTCCAGATAAAAGATTTGAAGAAGAAATACACCCTTCTTGTCTAAAAAAGGGCAATACCCGAGCCCGTCGCTAACTTAGACTCTAGTGCTGCCCATTGAGAATTCTGTCAGAACTCAAAATAAAATCCTTTTACTATCTCTTCACCTAGTTCAGTATGCAGTTTCCTGCATATCTTGACACTTTCGCCAGCTTACAAGGCAGGACTAAAGGCCAAGGAAAGATAGCTTAATGGCAGTAAAGGCAACTGCATGTTTCCAGAATGAAAGCCAAAACTGTGTACTGCAGAAAGGAGAGAAGGAGTTCTGCTTTCCCATTTACAGAAGCAGGCACAGAGTCAAATTAATTTCTGTTAAAATTGAGGTTTATGTTACACGGTCATTAAGTCTGGGCTTACAGAAATGAAGTTGACAACAAAATTATAGGCAGAAGTCACAGATAAGTACTGATCTTATAGCCTTTACTCATCGATCTATGTATGGAGCTATTTCTGTGTTTGATGTGTTAATCTGATCCTGCTGGCTCTACCCAGGTAGAGCTCCATAAAGTCTGAGAAATCAATGGAGGAATTGTACGCAGACAGGGATTCAGGAAGGTAGGGAAGCAGGGCGGGGCATGGGGCCACTGAAAGGACAGCAGGCATGAATTGAGCCTTTGATTTTACATCAGTTAAGTCTGACTAGCATGGCAGCCGACAGCATTCTTGTCCTGCCCGTGTACACTGGGCTATGCACTCTCTAACCACAAAGTGAAAGTGTATAGGGAGTCTTTATTTCACTTATAGCAAATAACTGTTTGATCAAGTTCCAAAAATAATATGCAAACCAGCAAAGGAGAATAGCATGACCTGGCAATATGTAAGTTCAGCCATCAGACTAAATTTATCACCATTATTTTAGTTTTTAATAACTTTCCTACCTGCATTTTTTAGCAAGAATGCCAGATTTAGCAAATTAAAATAGAATACACCAGCTAAATCTGAATTTCAGATAAACAATGAATAATGTTTTAATACAGTATGTTTCATGCAAAATTTGGGATTTAATTATGCTAAAAAGTATCCATTGTTTACCTGAAATTCAAATTTAACTGAAAAGTCTGTACTTTATCTGGCATTCCTAATTTTTAATAAAGCCTGGGAAATGAAGAGGAGCAACATTCCATGCAGAAATATCAATTATTGTATAAATTACACTAAAATCTTCCATATTATGGCTTATCATAAGTCTAATGAGGTCTGTTTATTGCTTTTTATACAGACTTCCAAAACAAATTAAAAATAATTAAGAAAGGACAATCTGAAATAGTAAAATATTTAAAGATAAGTGATAGAATTTAAGAAAAGGAATAATCTTAACAATATCTAGTTCAATAACCAGGGATTCCAAGAGATTTATTGAAAAAATTGTGTGAGTAGCAACCAAACTCACCACCCTCCCCCTCTCTATGTGGGACACGACTCCCAGGGGTGTAAACCTCCCTGGCAATATGGGACAAAAATCCTAGAATGAGCTGGCAATCAGCATCAAGGGATTGAGAAAACCTTCTCCACTGAAAGGGGGAAGAGAGAAATGAGATAATAAAGTGTCAGTGGCTGAGACATTTCAAACAGAGTCGAGAGGTTATCCTGGAGGTTATGCTTATGCATTTTATAGATATTCCCTTTTTAGTTTAAGGTGCATTAGAGAGGTCGGGGGAAGTGCCTGAAACTGTAGAGCTGTGTTCCAGTAGCCATATTTCTTGAAGATGAATGTATAATGATATAGCTTTTGCAATGTGACTATGTGATTGTGAAAAAAAAAAAAGGCCTTAAATTGTGGAATTGTAACCCATGTCAAACTCTGAAATATGAACTACAACTAATTGTGGTGATGTGCCTTGAAATGTATTGCTTTTTTGTATATATGTTATTCTTCACACACAAAAAGAAGGAAACAATGTTGATTTTGATGATAAAAAATTATTTAAGCCCTCTAGCCTCCGATATTCTGGAGCAGCTAGAAGGAAAAATCTGAGAGGATCGTACGGTAGCCCATGACAAACTCTGGGATCTGTCCTGTAAGTACTTGTTGAAGAGTGCTTTGAAAACTATTGCTTTTTTCTTTCTTTGCTTTGTATACATGTTATACTATACAATAAAAAAGTAAAATATATATATATATATTCTCTTCCCCTCAATTTCATGTGTTACATCTGTACGTTTCCATTTTCTTTACATTATGATGTTTTGGATACAAGCCATATTTTTCCTTGTAAGATTACACATTCTCTGTGGATGGGATATAACCCAATGGAAAACCTATAACATGTTCTTGGACAGAAAGACTTAACTTTATAAAATTGCCACTTAACTCAAAATTAATAAATTTAGTGCGATATATTAAAATCCCCCCAAAAAACAAAAAGAATTGTGTAAGATAAATTGTCTGTTATTATATGGATGATATAGCTCTTAATTTCAATTGAGGCTAGTAGAGAAGTGATTATTTTCCTTGAAGGAAATGGATAGGTATCACGTAGAGCTTCTTGAGGGTAGTAAAGCAAGAATAATGAATGGTTAAAAGACGAAAGCTCAAAGGAAAAAGCTCTTTTTTCTGGACATTAAGACAAGGTAATAATAACGATGATAGAAGCTATCATTTGCTTGAACACTTGCTATTCAGACTTTTGGGCTGCACATTTTCCTAAGCACTTTATACGCATCATCTCTTTTTGTCTTTTATCCCCCACAGTATCGCTGTGAAAGAGATTTTCTTATCATCCCCATTTTAAAGGTAAGGAAATTGAAGTTTAAGCCTGACTTAGAAAATTCACACACAGGCAGGACAGAGATTTTAATCTACATTTTACTAATACCATAAAACTCTATGTTCTTGGCCGTTACTCAGCCCATACAAGCAAAAGACCAATCTGATAGGTATTTTAAAATAGGAAATAGGCCAGAATAAAATAATGAGTAACTCAAGGTGGAAAGACATGGAAATCAGAAGGCAGGTACAAGCATCAGATATAAATAAAGTAGACAAATTAAGACTCTATCAGTCTAAGAGATTTCAAATAGAGTTGAGGTGTCGTTTTGGAGATTAGTCTAATGTATTATATAGATATATTCCTTTTTAGTTTCTAGTGTATTAGAATGACTGGAAGGAAATACCTGAAACTGTTGAACTGTAACCCAGTAGCCTTGATTCTTGAAGATGATTGTATGACTATATAGCTTTTATGGTGTGACTGTGTGATTGTGAAAACCTTGTGACTGACAGTTCCTTTATTCAGTATATGGGCAGATGTGGAAGAAAATAAAGACAAAAAAATAAATAAATAATAGGGGGGCTAAGGAGTACAGAATGTTTGGAGTATTTATTTATTTATTTATTTATTTATTTTGGAGATGAAAATGTTCTAAAATTGATTGTGGTGGTGAAACGCATAACCGATACTATGAACCACTGACTGTGTACTTTGGATGATCATATGGTATGTTAATATATCTCGAGAAATTTGTATTTAAAAGAAAACTCACTCTGTTTTATGACCTAATTAGAGATTGCTCTGACCATAAGGAAGATAGAGTCTTGTAATAGGGAAGGGGCACATGCTCCTCTGTAGTTTATGAAAGCTCCAAGAGTGAACCAGCTATACTGTCCCAATGGAGCAACACTGGTTTGGACAGGTGCAACGTTCTAATGGACAAAAGTGATTCAATAGGTTGCCATATGTTGGGAATATTAACTAAGAGTCAGATGTGATTGGGATGGCACTCATCATTAATACCACTAAGGAAACTGGCTTACAATTTAGGTGGTTACCAAGTACTCATTGGGCATGGATAGAGTACATGTGAGGAAAAAATCCTTTTAGAATCAAGATTTGATGTTATTATGAATTTTGCAATAATAATCATAACAGAACCACCAATTTAATGTTTATCGGTACCAGGCACTGTTCTCAACTCTTTAATACATAGGTGCACTTAATCCTTCCAATTATCCTGTGAAGGAGATTCTAGTATTACCACATTTTATGGTTGAAGAAACTGAGGCATGGAGCAATTAAATGGAATCCTCCATATTTTTGCAAGCACTCCCTCAACTGATATGTCTCCTTAACTTCTACCAGTGCCAGATCAGGGATGCAGACAATTTTGGCACCCGTGTCTATTCGTTCCTCTTCAGGCATCACAGATTCATTTGGTGCTTGTTCTCAAATGTCTCATCCTATGTAGGAGGAAACTTTTCTCAAAGCCAAGAGCTGCTTTACCTGGTTCTTATTCAGCACCAACTGTTGAAATTTTCCTCTTCAAGAAGGCTATATATCCTTCTACTTTCCTAGCTTTTCTGCATTAGTCAATCTATCTTTTCTAGTATTCTCCAACTGAAGCAGTTGCTCAGGTCATCTGAAAATCTCTCAAGTGAACTCTGACTTTCCCCAAACCTACCAAGGAATATTGAAGCAAAGTCAGATCAACCTGCCTTTCCTTGGTTGCGATGTAGAAGCACAACTCTGTGTGTTTGAATTAGGGTTAGTTTTGGTTTGCGACTCTAACTTGCTTCCTTGAACTTTGTTTCCTTGATCTGTTCAAGCCCGTATAATTTGAACTTTGTTTTCCATGTATTGTCCGCACTGTAAGGAATTACTGATACCAACTTTGAGCCATTAGCATTTCCCTTTTGGTTTGGTATATTCATGCCTGCCGAATGCTCAGGTTTATAGGTCAACCTGTAAGATAGTGCTCTTCAAACTGAAGTCCTAAACCTGCTAGTATGAAATAAAATACAACTGTATATTTCTAATAGTAATCATAAGTAATTTCTGTGAAACCTTTTCCCCATATATGTGTGTACTGGGTCATAATGTGAAATGTATTAATTATTCTAAATTACACTAAAAAAATTTAGAAAAATATTGCTTTTCTTTACAGCATGCATTTGACTTTCTGGATGCTTAGTGGAAACTATGCTTGCCAGACTAATGCTATTTACTAGGTTGTCCTAACTACAAATACTTCCAACACTGGGCATACCTGGCTATGCCACAAAGCAACTAATACCCTAAAAGTTGAAACAAATTACTTTAAATTTGCCATGTTCTTAAGCTAAATGTATGTCTATGATTCATTATATACTAGAGATACTTCTTTTAGATGATTTTCTGTACTTATCTCACCTTCCTTTCTAGAATACACTTTTAACTACACTGACCAACTTTTGCTTTTCCTGGCTCTTCACTTTTTTTCCATCATGTTACAACCTCTAACAGGGCCAGACTATTTCTACCTCTGAACATTTTTAATGATATTTGAACTTAGAATACATCATTAAGGATAAAGCGCCTGGTACAGATCAGGTGGTGGTCTCAAAAAAAGTTCCGGATCATAGAAAACAAATACACAGCATGAAACAGGAAATTAAAATTAAAGGTAGTACATGCAAAGCACTATATATATCTGATACTTCTACAGAAGTTCAAAGAACTTCTTTGGACCATTAATGGCCTGGGTGGTGAGACAGGACTCACAGAATTTAGGCCCCAGATCTAAAGGAAAATATTTTTAATAAGGTCCAGGAGAAAAAGTTGTTCTCTGTTCTTTATGAGAGATGCAGCTGTGCTTCACCTGAGTGATGGCTTTGTTTCTACCACTTAAAGAATTATGCTTCCCACTTTACTCTGGTAGCTCAAAAGCTGGAATCAAATGTGTGGTCCAATTCTACCTGGTGTAAAGGATTCTCTCATTTGCAGTTTGGCTGACAACCTTATTCCAGGGCACTTTTTAATTTCCTTTCCTTATTTAAACTTTGCCTTATTTTTTTCTTACTTATTTTACATCATGTTCTCTTTCTCAGTTGACTAAAGCTTCATTAACTTCCTTAACTTCTATTTGGCACCAAGCAAGGTAGAAAAGTAACTAACGCAGATAAGACATGTAGAAGAAAGGAGGGTGAAATTTAAGAGTGGTTCAGAGATAATGTTCATTCAGATATTCACTCACTCAGTAAATATTTATTAAGAACGGATTCTATGACTAACAAAGTACTAAGTGCAGTGGTAAATAAATAGACCTGACCTCTGGTTTCTTGGACTTTATAATCTAATGGAAGAGGCAGACACTAGACAAGTAAAGAAACAACTGAATATTTTTAAACTGTGAAGGGCAACGAGAAAACCAGATAAATAGTAAGGGGGAAGGGCATCCTCTCTCACTAGACTGCAAGTTCCTTTGAATGAAGGGGCACCTGGGTTATATATCATCTATCTTGGAGTCACCACCTAGTACTGGGCCCTGCATATAAATGCTTGAGCAATGAATGAACTATTTTAAGAAATTTGGTAAAGGCAAGAAAACTAAGAGAGTAAATTGAAGGAATGGAGTGGAAGAAAGAGAAAGAGAATAATGTATGAATGAAGCAGGAAAAAAATTAAAACCAGATGAGTTTACACTCTCTCATCTTTTAGGAATGGTGGCACCCAGGGACGAAGCTTTGTTGCACTAAATTGGATGGCAAATGGAAATCCAAAAAGCAAAAGCAGAGAGCAATTAAATTGTTTTCCATAAGGACAAAGCTGGAAAGAATTTCAGGGAATAACAGAGGAGAGGTAGAGCAAGAAACAGACAAAGAAGTGGAGGAGGAAGAAAAGGGTTGAAGAGCAGTGATGGAGAGACAATAGGAAAATAGAAGGGTGTGGCAGTTGTGCTACTAGGTAGATCTTTGTAGAAAAGGAAATATATTTCAAGAGATTATTTAGAAAATTGTTCTAGGTTAAGTGAGAAGTATTTACATTTCTGTCTCTATGATACCTTCCATAAAATCTAAAATCCACATTATTCATCAATGTCTTTGGAGAGCTTTTCTTTTTTCTCTTTCTCCCTGACACACACACACACACACTTTCTCTCTCACTTGTGCTCTCTTTTCTTTTCACTGTAGCTCTTGCTCTCACTCTACGTGTATGTGCATGTGTGTGCTCATGTGTGTGCATGCACATATGTGCATGTGTCCATGTGTTTTAGTGACAGCAATGCCAGTGAGAAGTAGTAGCTGGCACAGAGAGGCCATACTCAGGAAGAGGATCTCAGCTGTGTGATGGGAAACCAAGGGAGGTCCAAAAGCAGTAGTTTTTCTCTGCATTGAAGGGAAAAAATATCGGTGGAGATATATGTTCCAAGCTTGAGTCAAGGGTAAAAATATTGAGTCACAGAAGAAAGAAAGTGAATCCTAATGGTCTCTAACTTCTGAGTGTAAAAAAATTTAGGTCATTCTAAATCCTAAATCTGAAAGTTATGACTTGGGAGTTGTCGAGTTTGCAAGCTGCCATAATGCCATATGCTAAAAGTAGAATGACTTTTTAAAAGGGGGAATTTATCAAGTTGCAAGTTTACAGTTTTAAGGCTGTGAAAATGTACAGATTAAAGCAATATTATAGAAATGTCCAATCTAAGGCATCCAGAGAAAGATACTTTGGTTCAAGAAGGCCGATGAAGTTCAGGGGTTTCTCTCTCAACTGGAAAGTCTCATGGTAAACATAGCGATGTCTGCCAGCTTTCTCTCCAGGCTTCTTGTTTCAGGAAGCTTCCCTGGAGACATTTTTCCTCTTCATCTCCACAGGCCTTTGTCTGTGTGGGCTCTCGTGGCTCTAAAGCTTTTTCCAAAATGTTGCCCTCTTAAAGGGCACCAGTAAGTAACCCCACCTTGAATGGGTAGAGACACATCTCCATGGAAACCATCTAATTAAAAGTTACCACCCACAGAGACTCCCTGGCGACATGGGATATGACTCCAAGGGATGAATTTGGCCCTGGCACGGTGGGATCAACAATTCCATCCTGACAAAAAGGGGGGAAAGAAGTGTAACTAATAAAGTATCATTGGCAGAGAGAATTCAAATAGAGTCAAGAGGCTACTCTGGAGGTTGCTCTTACACAAACTTCAGGTAGACCTTGCTACCTATCATAACCTGCCAAACCCCAACCAGGACCATCCCACCAATCCTAAAGAACACCCAGGGCACTGTATAAGATTCCACAAGGGTTCCATGCACTAGAGTAACTCTCCAGAAACCTACAACCCCCAGATGGGTCCCTGGACCAGATAAGTCCTGAAACCTAGCCCAGCCTCTCCAGAGCATCAGATAGTTCCATCTCCCTCCCCCATATTAGTGAGAGAAACTTCCAATATGAAAAAGGTAGAATGGTCATAGCCCAAACACCCCTAAAAAGAAGGATGGAAAGATCAAAGTTGATGGTGGAGTTATTATACAGTGAAGATAGGATTTAACAAATGAAGATGAATGCTGAATTATTAAACTGATATATCTTTTAGTCTGCAGTATCTTAGAGCAGCTAGAAGTAAAAACTTAAAATTGTGGAATTATAACCCATGTCAAACTCTGAAATATGTTCTACAACTAATTGTGGTGCTGTGTCTTGCTTTTTTGTATATGTTATTTTTCACAAACAAAAAAGAAGAAAAAAATCGATTGTGACGATAAAAAATATTTAAGCCTTCTAACCTCCTACCTTCTGGAGCAGCTAGAAGGGGGAAAAAAAAAACCTGAGAGGATTGTATGGTCGCTCATAAGAAACTCTGTCCTGTAACTACTTGTTGAAGAGTGCTTTGAAAACTATTGCTTTTCTATTTCTTTGCTTTGCATATATGTTATACTATACAATAAAAAAAAGTTAAGAAAAAAGTTACCACCAACAATTGTGTGGGTCACATCTCCATGGAAACTATCAAAAAGTTCCCACCCAGCAATATTGAATGAAGATTGAAGGACATGGCTTTTCTGGGGCCCACCACAGATTCAATCTGGCACAGGGATTATGAAAACGTCTGGGACAACCAACTTCCAAATTAGTACCAATTCAAGAAAACTCATCAGCGTCTGCATTTTTAAAAGGCATACTAAGAAACAGTGAATGCTCACTTGAAAATTAGTACATGGTGACTTACTATCACTGTAGCTATGATATCTCTCATTGACACTAACAGCCCTAGAGAAAGATTTGAGAAAGTAGTAGTTCAAGATTGACCTAAAGAGGACATGGCAAATGGGCCATGGGTGAAGGATTATTACATACTGGATGGGAGCAATGATTCCTGAAAGACTGTTCTGTGCTAGGGAGAAGGTCACTAGAAAAGTTGTCCACTGGGTACAGACTGCATATCTGTCTATAATGAGAAGAAAGAGAAGACTAAGAAAGATAATCTGTAGCATTTCCTGAGACTGATATATTTACTACATATTCATAAACAAACATTTGGGTCAAATTAGTTAGGAAATATCTTGGATGAAATTTCCTAGCTCTGGTTTTTCCTAAATAAGTTGATCGTCAAATTTCAGACTTCCAACAACTTAGGTGAGCGAGAGGAATGGGAAGTTAAAAGTGGGAAGTAATTTTGAAACAGAGATTCTTCTGACACTTCCAGCTCTACTCTACGGTAGTCTTGACTCTTTTCTGCTTTCTGCTATTTTACAATAGACTATTGATAAAGAAAAATCTTTTCGTTTATTCAAAATGTCATTGACTAAATACTAAAAAACAGTGACATGAAAAAAACATGTATATTAATATTATACACAATAATATTATAATGTTATTATCTAGTGCTATAATTTGTTACACAAGCCACCCCAAAACTTACTGGCTTAAAACAAAAATATTAATTTATTTAGGGTTAGGTAGAGTCATCTTGACTCTGCTATACTTAGCTGCCACTTGGGTAGCTCAAAGGCCAAGGTCTGAGTCGCCACACTCACATGTCTGGCAGCCAACGCTGGCTGTAGACTGGGACCTTATCTGCGATTGTTGACCAGAGCACCTACACATGGCTCTCCCTGTGGCCTGGGCTTCCTCACAGCATGGCGACAGGGATTCTAAGGTCAAACATCTGAAGAGTGATGAAACCAGGTAGAAGCTGATCTTTTTTTTTTTTTTTTTCAGGTTGTCTCTCAGAAATCATGTAGTATCCCTTCCACCACATTCTCTTCACAAGGGCAGTCTCAAATGTCTACCCAAATTCAAGAAAGAAGAAAAATAGGCATGCAGAGTCTCTCGCAACACATTCTTTTCATCGTGCAGTCACAAAGTCCTGTCTAGTTTTATAGGAAAGGAAAAACTCCTTTTATTGAAGGGGATTGGCAATGATAATGAACATATTGCTTTAGTCATTTTTGGAAAATACAGTTTACCGCATCAAGCAAACTTCTTTTCAAAAATAGCACATATGAAAAGGAAGGTCCAATTTCATTTAATTTAAAGAAAAAAGGAAATCTAAAAACCTTCTCAAATGGAGGCAGAAAAATGGTTATTGTTACTTTTCTTCTGCAAACCACAAATTTCCTGAGGTTTTACGTTAATGGGAATTTTATTCTAGAGGGAAAAGGTAGAGTTTGACCCGAGAGTGTATGGGATATCTCAGAGCAGAATCTAGGATATAAGTAAACTGCTCTTCCACTTGAAGCTTATTTTAGAAATAAGTAACAAATGAATCACTAATAGCTTTTGGCTATGTTTTTATTGATTTATGAGCCACCATGTGCTCCTATCTTTCAGGCAAAAATAATGTCTTTCCTTTAGGTGATTAACTCTGTTAGATCTCATGGGGAGAAAAAAGTTTTTTGCTTTATGTTTTATTTTGACAAGATAATGGCTCTTGTCTTGCTCTTGAAAAGTGACTAAGATGCTCATTTGAGAAGATGCATTAAGGTTTCAAACCACATAAATTCCATTTATGAAATTACATCTGCAAAGACATTACTATCTGAAAAAGTTCATTCTCTTTCTCAGCATAAGGAACATACTGCTAAGACTTAGGCTGCCCAGTATAAGACGAGGATCTACTAAATGGAGGCCATAGATTCACTCTGGGAAGTTGTGTTCAGTTTGAGGAAAATGGGCCTGTTGACCTCTGAAGTGCCCTCCAGGCTAGACATCTTTGCACACTGTCAAAAGCAAAGGATAACTTCCTACATCCCATAGTTTTGTATTTTTGTTCACACCATTTCTTCCCCACTAAGAGAACCCTACTTCCAGCTCAGCTATGATCCGCTCCAAGAAGATACCTAGAACTTCTCCAACATTATGATTACTATGAGTCTATCAGAATGAACCTAATGTCAGATTTAATTACTAATTTCTCAATTCAACATAGTATTTTATACACCGTCTTTTTAAAAAAGCAGCTACTACAATGTTGTTCTTCTTTATTTGCTTCTCTAATTGAAGAAGTTGCTAATCTTCATTTTTCTGCTACCTAAAATAAGTCTATCTAGATAGAACTGTGGTTTCAAACACTTGCTTCGTGTTAGAATCACGTAGGACACTTTCTAAAAATACCACTCCCTGGAATCACTCCACACCAATTAAATCAGGAAGTCAGATTTTTTAAAACACTCCCCTGGGTAATCGAGCGGTCAGCCAAGGTGGAAAACCACTGACACAGAGCATAACCAGTGAGGTTTTATCTGAATGAGGTTTATCTAATCGAGTACTGGCTTAGCATTATAGACCCCGAAGGATCCACATTATACAGAAACGTAAGAATCCTAGTTAATGTGCTCAATAAGTACATTACTTCTGCCCCAGCTGGAACATAATAGGAATGGCATATATAAATGTATCTCAAGCCATTCTATGCAGAAGGATTTCTGTAAAGATGCTTTATTTCTAAACATACAAAAGTTCAGGTAATAATCTCACCTGACACAGAATAAAAATCCAAGATACTGCAGATGCTATTGCAGCTGAAGTGTTGCTATTTGTAAATCTGGGCCATGTTTTTTCAATTGTGTTCAAAGGAAATGTTTAAGCCAAATTCCCTGTTGTGTGTATTTTGATATAGCTCAAATATATCATCTATACAATTAAACACATTGGTGATTACTAAGACATTAAGATATTTCTTTGGGGGCGGCTGCCGTGGCTCAGCAGGCAGAGCTCCGACCTGCCGTGCTGGAGGTCTGGAGTTCGATCCCTGGTGCCTCCTGCCCATATGCAAATTTGAAAAAAAAAAAAAAAGATATTTCGTTGGTTAAAATTATTTTGTGGTTCTTCTTCCATATGAACACACATATGTGTATATATATGTACTTATTCAAACATATGGTAAATACTCATTGATGAGGAAGCTTTCTAATAGTGTTTCTAGGAAGTCAGAGTTTCCTGTGTCTAATTATATTAAACAGTGCAACAGAATTTATTACTTGTGCATATGTGTGCTATTCTCAAACACTGCCAGATTTAGAAGCACTTACAATGGGAATGTACTTCTCCTTGTTAAAAAAAAATCAGTGAACTAATACTGTTTTGTGAACACAAAACACGTTGCAATAAGATCATGTTATAGATAACGTAATATTTTTATATTTAGGGTGCTTCTTTTCAGACTTTCAAGTTTATTAATGAGTGAAAGCAATATTAAATATTATTGGTGACTCAATTTTGACACAAACATTTCTAGTGCCACTCTTTCAAGCTTTCAGATCAATTCAGTTGAGTGGTACGTGAGATTATAAAGTGATTTGTGTTTTTTAAGTTGCCATTTACCCACTTACAACTACTTTTTTATGAATTAATTTATACAACTAAAATAAGTTAAGTAAATTATGTGTTGATGCTGATAAAATGTAGCAATTTTCATCTCTAACCATAAATTTTATTAGTAAATTTGTATTTATAAATGAGCTACATTATTTTCAGTAATGGAGTCTGTAAGTAAATATATGTTTGGCATTATATATTATTTTTATTAACAAAATACAACTTCTATGTTTTATATATGAGTATTTCCGACTACTTTTCTTAGAGAGGTGGAAGATTAAAAAAAGTTTTAAAAAGTCCTTGGAAACCTACTGATTTACGCAAGTGGAATTAAACATCTCTTTCTTCTTCTTCTTGTTTTTTCATCCTCATTACTGGAGCTTTGCTTCTATCGCGTTGTCTTTCACCTAAACTATTCCAATAATCCCTGAACTGCTCACCCTACCTCCAGTATGATCAACAAAATGGCACCCTTCCCACTGCCACTGCAGTAATCTTTCTTCTACTTTTATGTGACCATATCATTCCACTGATTAAAACCCTTTGATCTTTCTCTATTGCCTCCTGGTAAAATCTAAACCCCTTAGCATGGTATTCAAGACCCTTAAAATTCCAATCTGTAAACTTCCCTCCCAATTTCCATCAACAAGTCCCCTCTGCAGCATCACCTGTTGGACACAGATTACTCCTCTGCCTTGAATGTTTTTATCCTTCTTCCTTCTTCCTTAGGTCTAACTAGAGAATGCAAACTCATTCTTCAAAACCGTACTTAAATGCCACTTCTTCTGTGAAGCTTTTCTTTATCTCCTCTTTACATTAGTTTGATGCCCTTATGGATCATGAGGGACTTGGGAGCTGGGACTAGATCATATCTAGTTCAATTTAGTATAGGAACCCCAACAAATCGTACAATGTTTGGTATAAAGCTGTTTCTAGACAAAGGCAGTGGACTCTTTTGCCTGATGCGCTCAAATGACTAATTCCTGAGACACCAGGGTTTCAAAGAAAGAAAAAGTTTATTACTAGGTTCATGGTAAGAGGTCAGATGGGGGCGGGCCATGGTGACTTAGCAGGCAAGAATGCTCGCCTGCCATGCCAGAGGACCTGGGTTCGGTTCTGGTGCCTGTCCATGTAAAAAAAAAAAAAAAAAGAGGTCAGATGGCCTATTGGCCCAAAATCTGTCTCCCCAAACTGCAATAATTCTAATAGTTTTATTAGAGAAAAAGATGGGCAGGGTTTAGGATGATGAGCGCAGTGTTCCCAGATGGTGTAATTAGAGGTGATCTAATTACTGAGCATGCGCAGATTGATTACATGCTTAATCGTGGATTCTAAAGTTGAAAAACTGGATAAACGGCTACAAATGAAGGTTAGTCACAAGGTTCTTACCATCACAGAGGCAGAAGATAAAGGCTATGCAATCATTATCGATTTCAGGTATTTTCCTCTCTCTACTCCAATATACCAGAAAACAAAAAGGAATATCTATATAATGATTCAGTAATCAAAATCATCCCTCAAATCCCAATTTCTCAGTTACATAAGTACTCAACATTGGATAAAGGAAATTAAATCATACTTCTCTAGTTGTCTCTGCTAGCAGAGGGTACATAAAAATCAGTTACCAGTATAAAGCAGATCTAAACCTCTGTAATACTCCTAGACATAATTATAATATATTGTTTATACATATTACCTAGAGTTCCCAAAAAACTGAAAACATAGCACACCAAGTCAGTGATAACTGTTTGCAATTTTGCAAATATACCTGATTGGTTAGTAAAATGAGAAACATGTATGGTAAGTAGCTTCTGTTGGAAGAAACAAATTGCCAGATTGAGAGTTTTAAATGAGCATTTGGTATTTTCATAATGATCTATAGTTTACCTAGGGCTGTGTTTTCTCAGAAAATCAAACTCCATTATTAGTACATTGTATACTAATAAGTATAGCTTATACTTATATAGTTTTTCAGAAATATTTCAGGGAGAATGATAAATGCTGTGTATCAGTGGAAAAGTCATGTTTCAAACTGGAGGTACTTGAGTCCTTCAAGCCCATTATATTTTAGTTATAAAGTTTATTTGTCAGTTGCATATTTTGTCATCACTGGGCCTCAGAGCCTTAGATTGGAGTGTTGGAGAGATAGTGAAAGCCTTCTCTGCTTGATTATATCCTCCTTGGTATATCTTCATTGTACCTCACAATATATCTTTATTGTCCTCTACAGTGAATACGTAACTTTGAAGAGTAATTAAACAAACAAACAAAAACCCTGCTAATTAATGATCTGCAGCCAAATCAATCCAAAGTAATTCTCCTGTCTCTTCCTGAGATGGGAGCAAGAGCAAGAAAAAGAGTTGAATTTGGCATTCTTTGTCACTCACTAGAATAGGATCTTGTATTAAAACATCTCAAGCTTGCTTGACTCTGTGGACTATTAGATTTAAATGCTTTTAGTAAGGAACCTGGGCAGCTTTCTAGCCCAGCACAGAGCACTACTCTCTAAGGCACATTAAAGCATCACTGGTAATTTTAGGGAAGGGAGAAAATTGTGTTTACCAGAAGCCAACTCAAAGAGTGTGGTAGGTATAATAAAAGAAATAGTGCAGAAAGCCCCTTGGGGGAAATTGGTAAAAGGGAACTCCTCCCTCACTCCACCCCCAGAAAAGCATGCTGGAATGACAAATGAGCTACAGGAAAACTGCTTGTTTCCTAGGGGAACAGGCATTGGAACTGCCTTCCAGGGGAATCATTCTCAGCCCTTCAGTGAAGTATCTGAAGTCAGAATACTTGAGTTGGGATTCCTACTGAGCCAAACAGGAAAATATAATCTGGACAAGCTACTTAACTTCTCATTGCCTTTGTTCCCTTATTTGTAAAATAGAAAAGAAAAAAAAAAAAAGCAATACATTCTTCAACAGTGTATTCAGAGGGTTAAATTAATTAACCCAAATATAGTACATGGAACAGAACCCAGAACAAGTAAGTGATCACCTGATAACAGGTACATAAAAAATTCAAGAATATTAGTGCAAAAAACATGCCAAATTAATCTCTGGCCTGGGATGCCCACAAGCCTCGATTTTTAAAATATTTTGGTATGTTATCATTACCACTCTTCCTGTATTTTAATTTTTTTTTTTTTTAGGCCGGAAGGACAAACTATAAATAGAGCACAGATCTGGAAATAAAATTAAGTCTATTCCTTTTTCTTAGAGAAAATCAGTTATTTGAGGTTAAAAACATGACAAGAACATTTTTCCTGAGAATACATCCCCCACTCAAGTCACATACCACGCCCCCCTCCCCCTTTTTTTTTCTGGAAATCATAGTCCTGAGCGAGCTTTTGAATTCTGGGAGGTACTGTTTGAAAGTCTGAACTTGATCTTTTAATTATTCCAGTAGAGTTATGTACTATCCACACGTCCAGTATGACAGCAACCTGACCTAGCTTTGTAGATGGGGCAGCAGGTGTTTCTCACCTTGGGGAGATGTGTTTTTGGTTTCTCAGTAACTCAGAAAGACACCCAACACTAATGATGTTCTCTCCATTTGAAATATCTTTACAGAAAAACCATGTATGTTTGCAGAATTATCCACTGATGTAAATTAAAAAGCACTTGCAAAAACAGACACTTGGCAAGATAAGCTACTCTCAGCAGTCATTTTGCAAAAGGTGAAAATACATCTACGAAACAAGATTATCTGTCTCTTGTTTTACAGAGAGTAGTATATTTATCTTTGCATTATTTACAATGAAGCTCAAA
Source organism: Myrmecophaga tridactyla (assembly GCA_004026745.1). NCBI lineage: Eukaryota > Metazoa > Chordata > Mammalia > Pilosa > Myrmecophagidae > Myrmecophaga > Myrmecophaga tridactyla. The sequence continues at coordinate 109,508 of PVIY010003098.1, forward strand.
AGCAGAATAAAGTAGATATTTGAGATTTAGGTGGATATTTTATTTCAAAAATGAAATGAAACACTGTTGCCTGTCAGGTGTGTTATGTACTAAATATACCACAGGGACAAAAGAGAAGTGATTCCTACCTTCATGGAACTAAGTATGTAGTTCTAAGATTTAGTGCTCATTAGAATTATTCAAGAAACTTGTTTAAAATGTATATTCTCAGAACTCAGGATTCTGATTCCCATGATCGGGAGAGAAGCCCTAGACCGAGTTTTTCACAGGCAGCCTGCAGGTGAAACCTTGTCATTGTTTTGTTTCAAAAAAGAGGAGAGGAGATTTGGTTGACATTCTCTATAGAAGTACTTTACAATGAAGGGGCACACAGAAGAGAAGGGTTAGCTTTCTCTATCACTCTGCAAGCACAGCAACGCATGTCTGATGGGAAAAAGGGGCTTCCATTTTAAAGGGAAATTTTGCTTAAGATGCAAGCTTTGTGGCTATTCAGGCTCATTCAGGCACTCTGTCTTCCAGCTGTGATCGAGTCTCTCAGGACCCTTCAGAAAGCAGTCAGCCTCTTTCCCAAGCCCCTCGGATACTCAGCCAGCTGTTCAGCAAACAAGCCAACGGAGTCAACACGAGCTATATTTACCACAAATGGAAGACCATCAATACTTGAGATAGCAGCAGGGAATTGTGACATCTGGTAGCACCAGATGATTAAGAAAGGCATTTGGCAAATCAAAATAGGTGAAGCTTAGGGAAGACGGCTGCTTGGGGAATCAGGATCAAACCAGGCTGGTTAGGGAACAGTGGTCTCAAGTAACAGCAGGCTTGCCTGACAATTACTAAAGTGCTCCCTTACTTCCACAAGGTGTTTATCCTTACAGACACTTATACCAGACAACTTGTATTTTCTGATACTCTTTTATGGAAAAAAAAAAAACCCATGTAAACGTGAATATTCTTTCTCTACACGGAGATTTGAAAGAAACATTTCTTAGCAATACTGAGAAACTCTGAATGGCTTTCACCAGTTAGGTTTCCTTCAGTCTTCATTTCTTGTGGGAATTTTAGTTTACTTTACCTATTGGGGAGGCTGCCATAAACAAATAATGTGCTCAACGATGGCGTGACATGTAAGGCTGCTCAATCCCGCCATTTGAATGATCTTACCAGGAGACAGAGAAATCTCTGCATAATTTTCCTTTTGGGTTTGTATATTGATGTCTCTGTTTCAAATGCTGATAGTACCTTCTAGAATCTGGGAACTCAAGCAGCATAAAAAAGGTAAAGCTTTTCAAGGAAAAGTTCTGGGGCTAAGGATCAGTGATAACGCGTGGGTGACAAGAAGCCAAAATTAGCATCACAGAAGCGCTTAATTAGGTTTCAGAGACCCAGCTAATAGAAAGCCGAGATTTAACATCAGGAAATTTAACTGCTGGCTGATGGGCAAGAGGAGGACTGGAGAAGGGGCCATAGATTCTATGTTGTTAGGATTGGCCTACTCCTGTACTTTCATTTTTCATTCCATTAGCAGGAATTTCTCTAATGCCTACAATGTGCTCCATCCAACTCTTGGTGCTGGAGAAATAAAAGTGAGCAAGCAATCCCCACACACTGCCCTGTTTTTCCTGCCTCCCTTCTGACTAGCAGCCTGCATGGTAGATGATTCACTACTAAAGAAAATGAAGAAAGTACAGCATGATGCCACAGTGTCCCTAAAACCTTCAGATTTGTTCAGGTATCTTATCTTTTGTTTTGGCGCTAATTACCAAGAATTCATTTCAGTGAGTTGCATTTAAAAACAGCCATTTTTTTAAAAAGCAGATAACAGTCATTAAATAATGATGAAACTATTCAGTATAGCTTTGAGTACTTTGACTAAGAATATTTAATACCTCAAAGACAGTTTCAACCAGTTTCCCATCACCCAAACCATTTCCTGACAGACTATTAGTTATTGGAGAAGAAAATTAAAGCTTCTAATGCCACTAATGTGCTAATAATGCAGAAGTGATAAAATATTAAACATTTTAAAGTGTCAGTGATCATTTTGAATTGTATGATATGCAAGAGTGGTTATTTATTTTAAATTTTGTCTCATCAATAATGTTTTTTACCAATCTTAAGAGTTCAAATGTCTTTCGGTAGATCTTGTTTGCTTTCTTTCTTTGGTACCTGCCATTGAGAACTCTCTGTAGGAATTATTTTCAAGGTTACTGTAATAAGTGGGATGGAGAGGTCTAGACAGGCATTTATATTTGATCTCCTTACATATTCTCTAAGTCCCCTAATATCCCAATTTCTAGTTAATAATAATTATTGTTATTTTCTGAATGCCAAAAATGTGCCAGGTGCTTTATTAGATTTAGCATAAGCATTTACTCATTATCACATTCAACAGTTCTGTCAAGTAGGTTTTATTCCAGTTTCACAGTAAACCAAGACTTAGAAAGGCTGAGTAATTTGTCTAAGTTACATAGCCCCTTACCACTGCCCCACGCCGCCCTACTATAGCAACAAGTTAATAAACTCTTCTCCTATGAGTTCTCAAGTACATGATTCATTTTTCTAAGTGTCCAGAAAGCTGCAAGGAAAGAATGAACATATATTCTGTTTCTAGGGTACAGAAATAGATACAGATATGGATAATTAGTCTGTTAATTTTAGTATTCAAATTATCTTTATGTTTGCTTATTCTTTGGCTATTTGGCCATATTCCCTAAAAAAAGATAAAACGTACTAGATCTAAAACCATAAAACATTTTTGGCTCAATTTTTTTTTCTACCTGTTATTTTATGAGTTATTGCTTTCCCTCCATCTGTTCTTTTTTTTTCCTTTTAAACATAATATTATTTTCATATTAAGCCTCCTGTATCTAACTATCTCATCCCTTATTTTTTAAATCATGATTCCCATTTCTTGGTGTTTTTGCCCAAGGAGTAGAGTCTTACATCAGTTTTACCTTCCAGATTATTAATTCAGGTCAGCAAGGTTCATTCTCTTTCTGTGTCTTCTACTATTGCGGTTTTAATCACGTATTCATTAATTAAATAGCGATTGAGCATCTATTGTGTTCCTGGCACTGTTTTCGGCACTTGGGACATATCGGTGAATAAAACAGATAACAGTCACTACCAAAGAGGAGGTTATAATTTAGTAGGGGGAGACGGAAACAGTAAGCAAAATAATTTAGTTCCTTATATAACATGTATATAACTATGGAAGTGCTACGAAAGAGAAGAATAAAAATAAACTAGGAGAAGGATGATCAAGAATGTAACAGGGTTATATTAAATAGACAGAGTGGGCCTCATTGGGGGAATAAGATTTGAGCACTGGCCTGAAGGAGGTGAGGGAATTAGCCACATTGATATCTGGGGGAGAGACTTCTAGGCAGAGAGAACAAGTAAACTGATCTTGATTAAGGTAGGAGAGTGCTTGCACCAATGTGGATGGAGCAGAGAGAGTGATGGGAAGTGGTGAAGGATATGAAGTTGGAAATAATGGGGGAGAGTTACCTAGGGTCTTAGAGGCCCCTGTAGGGGCTTCTGCTCTAATAAATAGAAAGTCAGTGCAGCTTGTAGCAAGGAGTTATATGACCTGGAATTTTTTTAATGGGTTCATTCTGGCTGTTGTGTTGAAAACAGACTCTAAGAGCAAATAGAGAAACAGGGAGATCCATAGGTTACTGCAGTGCTGCCAGTGAAAGAAGAGGGCGGCTGGGACCAGGGTAGTGGCATTGGTGAAGGCAAGATGTGGATATATTCTGAAGGTAAGACCCACCAGATTTCCTGCAGCCTGACTGTGGAGTACAGGCATACCTCACTTTATTGTGCATTGCAAATATAGCATTTTTTAAAAATTAAAAGTTCGTGGCAACCCTGCATCAAACAAGTCTCTCGCGGCCATTTTTCTAATAGCATGCGCTCACTTCATGTCTCTGTGTCACATTTTGGTAATTCTCATAATATTTCAAATGTTTTCATTATTATTATATCTTTTATGGTGATTATATCTTTTATGTGATAAGTAACTTTTGATGTTACTATTGTAATCGTTTGGGGGGTGCCATAAACCAAGCCCATATAATATGGTGAACTTAATCAATAAATGTTATATGTGTTGTGGCTGCTCCACCAACCAGCCATTCCCAGTCTCTCTCCCTCTACTTGGGCCTCCCTATTCCCTGAGACACAACAATACTGAAATTAGGCCAATTAACCACAAGGGCCTATAAGCGTTCAAGTGAAAGGAATAGTAGAAATAATCCAGTTTAGTGAGGAAGGCAAGTCAAAAGCTGAGATAGGCTGGAAGCCAAAGCCCCTTTTACCAACAGTTAGCCAAGTTGTAAATGCAAAGGAAAAGTTCTTGAAGGAAATTAAAAGTGCTACTCTAGTTAACACATGCATGATAAGAAAGCAAAACAGCTTTATTGCTGATGTACAGAAAGTCTCAGTTGTCAGGATAGAAGATCAAACCTGCCACAACATTCCCTTAAGCCAAAACTTAATCCAGACCAAAGCCCTAATTCTCTTCAATTCTGTAAAGGCTATGAAGGTGAGGAGCCTGCAATTCATTAGGTGTAAGGAAAGAAGCCATAACCATAACATGAAAGTGCAAGGTGAAGCAGCAAGCACTGATGCAGAAGCTGCAGCAAGTTGTCCAGAAGATCTAGCTAAGATCAGTGATGAAAGTTGCTACACTAAACAACAGGTTTTCAATGTAGAAGAAATAACCTTCTTTTAGAAAGATTCTAGGGCTTTCATAACTGGAGAGAAGCTAATGCCTGCTTCCAAGCTTCAAAGGACAGGCTGAGTCTTGTTAGAGCTAATGCAGCCTGTGACCAAAAGTTGAAGCCAATGTTCATTTGCCATTCCAAAACTCCCTGTGTCCTGAAGAATTATGTTAAATCTACTCTGCCTGTGCTTTACAGATAGAACAACAAAGCCTGGATGTCACCACATCAGTTTACAACATGGTTTACTGAATATTTTAAGCCCACTGTTGAGAACTACTGCTCAGAAAACAAAAAGATTCCTTTCAAAATATACTTTATTGTCAAGGCAGCTAATCACCTAAGAGCTCTGATGGAGATGCACAATGAAATTAATGTTGTTTTCATGCCTGCTAACACAACATCCATTCTGCAGCCCATGGAGCAAGGGCAAGTTCAACTTTCTAGTCTTGCTCTTTAAGAAATACATTTTGTAAGGTTACAACTACCATAGGTAATGATTCCTCTGATGCATCTGGGCAAAGTAAACTGAAAACCTCCTGGAAAGGATTCACCATTCTACACGTCATGAAGAACATTTGTGATTCATGGAAGGAGTTCAAAATATCAGCATTAACAGGTGTTTGGATGAAGTTGATGCCAACCCTCAAGGATGGCTTTGAGGGTTCAAGGCTTCAGTGGTGGAAGTAACTGAAGTTAGGGTGGAAATAGCAAGAGAATTAGAAGTGAAGCCTTTAGATGTGACTGAATTGCTGCAACTCATGATGAAACTTGGACAAATGGGGAGTTGCTTCTTACAGATAAGCAAAGAAAGTGGTTTCTTGAGATGGAATCTATTCCTGGTGAAGATGCTGTGAATATTGTTGAAATGACATCAAAGGATTTAGTATATTACAGAATTTAGTTGATAAAGCAGCAACAGGGTTTGAGAGGATTATGAAAAAATTTTTACCTTTATGAAAAAAGTTTTACCGTGGGTAAAATGCTATCAAACAGCATCACATGTAACAGAGCACTCTTTCAAGAAAGGAAGAGTCAATGGATGCAGCAAATTTCATTGTTATCTTATTTAAAGGAATTTCCATACCCACCTCAACCTTCAGCAACCACCATCTTGATCAGTTAGCAGCCATCAACATTAAGATAAAACCCTCCACCAGCAAAAAGATGATGACTCGCTGAAGCTCAGATGATGGTTAGCATTTTTTCACAATAAAGGATTTTTTAATTAAGGAATGTACATTGTGTGTTTTTTTAGACATAATGCCATTGTACACTTAATAGACAACAGTAAGCATAACTTTTATTTGCACTGAGAAACAAAAAAATTCATGTGGCTTGCTTTATTGCAATATTTGAATATTTCTGAGGTATGTCTGCATATGAAAGATAGACAGGAATCAATCATGACTCCAAGATTTTTAACCTGAGCAATTACAAAAGTTAGGTTGTCATTAACTGAAATGAGGCAGTCTGCAGGTGGAGCTGATGTGGAGAGAAGAAGATTTTAATTTTGGACATGCTGAGTTTAAAATGTCTATTAAATATGCAAAGGAGATGGCAAGTTGGCAGTCAGATATTGTATTAGTTTTCATTGCTACCAGAAGAAATTACCAAAACGTTAGTGGATTAAAACAACACAAATTTATTATCATATAGCTCAGTAGGGCAGAAGTCCAAATAGATCTTGTTTAGTTAAAATTAAGGTACCAGAAGGGCTGCATTTCACCCTGGAAACTTTAATGGAGGATTCATTTTCTGATAAATTGGGTTGTTGGCAAAATTCAGGTCCTAGAGGTTGTAGGACTGAGATTTCTATTTGTTTGCTGCTTGTCAGCTGAGGGCCATTCCCAACATCAAGAGGACATCCACCAATTCCTTGACTTATGGTCCCCTTCCTCCATTTTCAAAGTTAACAACAGTGGATTGAGTTCCCCTTCTAATTTTAATTCTTCCTCATTCTGCTTTCATTTCATCTCTGTGATCCCCTTCCTCAGCCTTTCTATTCTACTTTTAATGATTCATGTGATTAGAGTGAGGCTCACCTGCAAATCCAGGATAATCTCTCCATCTCAGGGTCTTCAACCTTATTCACATCTGCAGAATCTCTTTTACCATGTAAGGTGACATTTTCACAGGGTCCTGGGATTAGGGCATGATCACAGACGAGGGGAGAGTGGGGTTATTTTTCTGCCTACAATAAACACAAGTCTGAAATTCAGTAGAGAGGTTGGGCTGAGGATATAAATTTGGGAGTACTGGCATATAGGTTAGTCATTTAGGAGGCTTTAGATAAAGAATATGATAAAGGTTGAGACTGAGAAGAAGAAACCATTAAGGTAGAAGGAAAACCAAGAGGATGGGGTTTCTGGAAGTTAAGCAAAAACATTTTTCTTTTATCCCAGACAGTTATCTTTGTTTTCTTTCAGTAATCTTATATTTTTTAGACTTTTCATTCTTTTTATATAGTCATCTTGTGCTTCTACTATTAATTCTGCTTTGCAACATCTGTCTATTCAGATACTGTGCTTGGTTTCCTCCATCAAGTTATGGGGCCCTTAGAGAAAGTCATATTATCCCTTTGGCTCCTTGCATCAATGCACATTGTTACTTCAGCACCAATGCATCAGTCCAGAAGTGGATAGGCAGATAATGGGGTTAAGACAGAAGTTTCTTTTCCAGTGGAAAGAGAAGTAGGCAAACTTGGGTTTCTCCAAAGTTATGAAAATGATGCACTCTCTGTTGAGGTTACTCTGAGTATGAAGTGAGGGTAGGCTGAATCCTCATCTAAACCTGCGAGATAAAATCTGTGTAACCCACTATGCAATGTTCCTCCAAGGCTATCAGCATTTCTGCTATCACCAGGCCTTCTCTAGTGTTGACTGAAAAGAGTACAGAATCTGTTTTGACTGCAGTAGTAAATTAAGTTGCTCAGTTGCCTAGGCATCCCCTCTGACAGGTTGGTGATCTTCACTTCAGATTCTGCTGGAGAGACAAGCAGAATCTTCCAAAGTTCCTGGGTCCCATTTTCTCCTTAGTATTATAAAAAGTTTGTCCTTGCACCTATCCCTTCTTTCAGGAGGCTAAGGAATGTATACTCAGCTTCAGGTCCACCCCTAAGTTACCAAGCAGAGTTGGAAAGGAAAAGAAATCACAGGTGAGAATGCAGCTACCATCCACTTTTTTTAGTTTCTCACTAAACAGTTCACAAAAGTTTCATGCTCCAGCATAACAATCTTATTTCACGTGAACAAAGTCACAGAATTGTTTCTCTATTATGTGTCCAGACCAATCTCAGAGTCAAAACCACCTAGGAATGGATCAAGGACAAAGGTCTTTGCTGACCTTTGGTACCTAGGAATGTCTAAGAATGGAACTCCAACTCACTCAGCTCCAGAGCAAAGGCTCAGCTAAGTCCTCGGTTGTTTCCTACACGTGGGCCTGGCTAGCAGACAAAAATATCACCAGAGTCTCATGAAACAATGAGTTGGAGACTGAAAATAG